>BMAU01016481.1:142500-217500 GCA_019973935.1 Trichonephila clavipes | reverse complement strand
TAGGTATTACCGCAACAATCACCAACTCTATACCTCGTCAAATAGACAACCCCGATTATCTATGTGTTATACGCGCTGGATTGACAACCAGTTGCTTCATTTCCTATAATGTCACCAATAGGTTGCGATAATGCGTAAGTATCGATAAATCTGTATTTTAATTTATAAAGAGCTTGATTGTTGCTCGAAAATAGTTTACAGATGGGTCCGCATAGTTAAAATATTTAATGATGCAAAGGGAAATCGCAAAGAGTTGTGGATAGAATACGATTGTGCTGCTCGGAACTTTGTCAACCATTAAATATCCTGTGCTCCTTTCTGTGAGACTCAAATAAGGATAAATTATATACAATTAACTAATTTTTGTTATTGCCAGCAAAACACATATTCCACGACTCCTAAATCATGAATTTCACACTGAAATTTAAGATAGACCTAAATTTAAACAAAGATCTGGTATTTTTAAAATTGGTATACGAAGAGATTCGAATTTTTTTCATTAACCCTTTACCTACTGAAGGTGTAACGTCGCTTCTCCGAACATCAACATCTAGTCGGTATCTTTTGTTGGACCCGACACCGACACGTGCATCTTGCACCTGCAACGCAACCCCTTTTTGACCCCCGAGGAATCTAGCTCGTCGACCGGAAGATGAGGGGAGAGATGCTTTGAACTTGCACGGGAGCGGTGCCAACGAATCCTCCTCTCACAAAATATTGGACTCTAACAATCTATAAGTAAATTTAATAACTTTAATGTATTATTTAGTAAATAATATTCAATAGTTGTGACGTAAATAAATTCCATATTTTAATTAACCAAGAATACGCTGCCGTTATTCTTTCAAACGTTACAACGGTATACTTATAATCACCGCAAACTTTAAAATTAGGTAGGGTAACCTTTTTTACGAATACTCTGTCGATCATTATCAAGAATATTATTTGATTCCACTTTTCCAGGATATATTGCATTGCGTGATTTATGATGAGTGTTTTTGCGAGAAAGGAGAATAGTTTTACAGCAGAAGTTACGTTTTCAAGTGACATTTTGATAGGATTGTGAAGATTGTCGATTTTGTTCCTAAAGAGTAATTTATGTCAAAATGTAAGAGTGTCCTTATTTCTTTTCTTGCATGTTAGTTAAGACCTTAGAAAATGATTTGATTATTTATTTTAATTAAGGCATCTGACTACGTTCAGAACCCTGATTTTGCAAAAGCGCATAAATGGAGAATTTTCATGATATTTAGTGTCACTTAGATTAGAATATATGCATAAAAAGGTTTTAAGGACATTTTGACAAAAAAAATTATTTAAATACAATATTTTGGCAAAAAAAATTAACTTAGAACAATCTTTTTTCCAAATTTTCTCCTTTTGTGAAAAATGGTTCTATTATAATAATACTTTGCCTGTATATAGCTCAGACCTCTCTACAGAGGCTCAACTGGAATTTTTGAAATACATATAAGAGAAGTGGTTTATTCATATTTTACGACAACAGAGGGGAGCAATTTTAAGAAAAAAACGCGAACAATTGTTTCAATGGGTTATAACTCTGAAAATATAATGCGAATTTTTCAAAAATTCTAGTTGAGCCTCTGTAGAGAGGTCTGAGCTATTTGTAGGCAAAATATTATTACAATAGAACCATTTTTCACAAACGGAGAACATTTGGAATAAAGATTATTTTAAGTTAATTTTTTGCCAAAATATTGTATTTAAATAAATTTTTTTGTCAAAATGTCCTTAAAACAATTTTATGCATATATTCTAATCTGAGTGACACTAAATATCACGAAAATTATCCATTTATGCGCTTTTTTAAAATCACGGATCCGAACGTAGTCGGATACCTTAAACAGTGTACATAATGAACTTTGCAGTTGAATGACTTAGTGGTACTTAAGTATCGACAGTACACTGGATGTTAGAGTAAAAATGGTTTTTTCCGTACATGTAGCTTATTGTGTTTCGTTGTCTTGTAGCATCGTTACTATCGTGTAATAGAGTTGTGATTATTTTTGAAACTTTTTTTCTTAGTTTAACTTATTTATTTATTTTTTTATTGTTTCATTTTAACATTTTCAAAAAATTTTGATGAATTCATTTTTTCCCCACACAATTAAATGAAATATCTACTATTATTCAATCAACAGTTAACATTTTAATTTCAATGCGTGTAACTAAGATTCAACAATAATAGTAAATTTTTAAGATGCTGTAATTTTTTTCCTCTTCTTAGAATGTCTGAAGAAAAAGAGGCTCAGTTTTCAAGCGGCTTTGAATTTATTACAGAACTTATGATCTGAAAGCAATGATGGACTAATAAATGATTTTTCGGATGTAGAAGTCTCAACAAATAATCTTTTGGAATTTTCATTCGATTCTTAAGACTACGTTCGGAACCGTGATTTTGCAAAAGCGTTTAAATGGATAATATTCATGATATTTAGTGTCATTTAGGTTAGAAAATGTATATAAAATTGTTTTAAGAATAGTATTACAATAAAAAAATTATTTAAGTACAATATTTTGACAAAAAATGAACATAGAATGATCCATTTTCAAAGATGCAGTTTTGGCTCATGGTACTGAAATACTTCTCATCCAATATTATCATTGAGTTGATGGCGGGAATGTTTTTTAATGAAGACTGGAGTTTATGTTCTTGAAAATATTTAATAACGAACAGGGAATGACAAGGCAATGGGCAATTTTTTACTTAAGAAGAAATGAAAATGGGAAGGCAATCCAAAAAAGCTGTTATTACTTCTGTCCACATTGCAATGCAAGACTGTATGCTTCAAACTGTGTGTGCATACATATGCAAGTATATACTCACACAAAATCCTCAACAGTTTCAACAAGAGGAACGAATGTGAAGAATTTTTTGTAAATAGGAGAGAAATCTTTTCAAGATATATGAAACGTTCTTCATAGCATGTATAGAAACTTATATAAAACAAACATTTAGAGGTTTTTTGTGCTCCCTTTTTATAAAATAAAATAATTTGCGTGAAAAGTTTAAAATTAACAACCAAAACAAAATTCCTCCATTTTTGCATTCAGTTAAGTATTATGTATTTTTCATATGCAATAAAAATTGTGTCTTTTTTTGGAACATTTTAGACAGTAAATTGGATAACTTAAAGAGTTAAATTCTTCAGTTTTTCCATATTTTTGTTAGGGAACACTTCATTAATATACTACAGTTCACTAAACCATTATTTAACAAATAATTAATGAGCTTCAATGCATCGATTAATAAATATTTCAGAATATCATTCAAGTATTTCTCCATTCTTCGAATCAAAATTAATACTTAAAACTGAAAATCGAGAAGCTACATCTGCCGATATTTATAACGATCGTATCTGCCAGACAAAAGGCCTTTATTATACAAAATTAAACAGAAAAATTCAATTTCTAATACAATATTACTCAAATGAAAATTCCTCATTTACAGAGTTCCATCGCTTTGCTTTTATCTCCAGATTTCAATAGATTGGAAACAAAGTCAGAAATATTGAAAATAACGAAATTCGATTGATTTTGCCAGACAGAAAATAAAAATCTTCCTTCCAAAGTTCATTTGTACCTTTTACCGCTTGCTTTGTGTTCCTTTTAATCGATATGAAAAACATTCTGCAGTGTATTACACGAACTGAAATGAAATGATGAACAAAGAGACTTCAGAGACTTTAGCAACCATTCAAAGGTAGTTCTGGACTTCTTCCAAAATTCTGGAGGCTGTGTAATGGAATACCGTTTTCAAAAATGTTTGGGTCATTTGCACGTATAAAAAAAATAAGATCAACGTTTTTGATTCGGAAAAGGAAAACTGTGATATGTTAATAAAACTTTATATTTTTGCGAAATATTTATCCCAAATGGTTCATAAGGATCCTAGATGCATTCACTGAAGTTATTTTTCCTCCACAAAGAATATGCGCTTTTCTTTTTAATGTGCTATTGAGAAATAGAAATGATGAATTTCAAAATCCTTTTCAGGGGAAATGCGTAATTACTGAAAAATAACTGGAATCATCTTTTGTCCTTTTCGTTTCTAATTCGGTTTAAAAAGAAGTTTTATTTATTTATTATTTTTCTTGCTTAAATAAAAAGTTCTAGAAGAAATTATAAGGAAAATAGTTTAACATGAAACTGAGCAGGCGGAAATAAAAACCATATATTTAATAAAGTTAAGGTTATGAAAGAACATATTATTTACGTAAATATTTATGTATGCATTTAATTAAAAATAAATGAAACAAAAACATTCACAAGAACTTAAGGGCGTTCCCCACCCCGTGATGGGTACAAAAAATAAAAAATAAAAAATTCATAAATTGTCTAGAATAAGGTGGCAAGAGAATTTTTTTAAAAATCAAAGCCATTATAAAGAAGCAGGTTTTAGAAGAGCAGCTGTTCGGCGTGCTAAGTTAAGATTTTCATTGTTTTAATTTGACTTGAAATTTTAAACGCGTTTTTCTCAAAACCGTGTTTTTCAAACTTTCCTCAATCATATCTCAGAACAGTTTGGCCGAATGACTTCCAATTTATAGGCTAGACTCAGCATAAATATGGGCATCGAATAAATTACGATGATTCCTAAATTCAAAATATTTCTGTTTTTTATTTCAAACACATAACTAAAAACCCATAAAATTCGAAACTTTTGCTTCAGAGGTCTACCAAAAATGCAATTTTTGATATTTCCGATTGAGTATAGTTTGTTTGGGGATTTTAAACTTATAGATTAAAACGCCGTTAATTATTTGTAATTCAAATAAGCCAATCAGTCAAAATCGTGGAGGAAGTGAGCGTCCATTTTTTCGAGGTGTGTTCAGAGCGCTGTAACTCCGTTCTATTGGATATTTTTGGCTAAAAATTTGTATACATACTCTCGAGATCCATATAAATAAATTATACAAAAATGTAAAGTTATAACATTTTACTGGTTGTCTGAAAAAAACTTTCTGAAAATGCATAAAAAAGAGGCCGTCATATAGGTGAACCCCCTTAATGAAATTTAATACAAAACAATTATTTTTGGAGGAAAATATGACAATCTTCTTTGCATTATTTTTTTAGCATCAAATTGTCAACAAATTGTTCGATATCGTACATTTTGTTATTCATTTCACCATTGGAACGTGCGTCTAAATAACCTCGGATACTTGTCATGATGTTCCTCCTTTCGGAGGGTGGACGTGGGTACAGGAGCCGCACTATTCCTTTCATTTTGGTCATTGGAATCTGCATTAATGGTATTTTTGGTGCTTTAAACAAACTGCAAATTATCTTTGCCTGTTAAAATTGAAGCTAAATACAAGTTATCATCACCTACTACAACGAACTCTTCATATGATACTGTAGGATACAGTCCAATAATACGGAAACTTTCTCAAGCAGGTTGTGACGGATCTATCAGCGACCTTCTAACTAATCCTCTTGAGAAATCTTTGGGTTATCAATTCGCGTTATTCACAACCAGCCCTTTGTAAGAAGAGAATCGTGATATGCAAATTAACTTACTATAAATAGATGAGGTTTTCTTGCTTTAGTAGCAGAAGGAGCGGAGATACACTTGACAGGTGAGATTCAAATTGAAGGTATAAAATTTGAATAATAGAAGAAAACCTTGAAGTGTGTGTGTGTGTGACGATTGTTCACTAAGATTGAATTAAGATGAGATTAAATCAGATAAAAAGTTAGATCCTGAGTTAAAAGTCGGGTCCAGTTTCTTAGTCGACTAATCCCTTACGTGTTACTGTCGTTGTTTCAGTTTCACGATTTTTATTGAGACATTCTTTTAAGATTTTAGTTGAAATTGTGTTTGTTCTCTTAGTGCTGAAATTAATACACAGTCGACTCTCGATAATTCGAAGTTTGAGGGACCAATGAAAAACTTCGAATTATCAAGAGTTCAAATTATCAAGAGGGGAGGAAAAAATTCTCAACATACACGAAGAGAAGTTTTTTTTCTAACACATTTAAATTTAAAACTATGTAATAAAGCAACAATTGTACATAATTTTTTAAAGTACATTTTATACAGTATAAAAATAAAACAAAAGTTAAAAGTCCGATATTAAAAGAATACACTTATGTCTTGAAACAACAATTAAAAGAATATACATACTATATATAATTAATCCTTTTTGTCGAAAAAATCTGTTATCTTTTTTTGTTTTAAGACATTCAATCTAACTTTGTCAATAGATTTTTCTGCAACAAAATGAAGCCTGTAAAATGTCTGCATCAACATGATTTTGAAGGAAAAAGTTGTGTAGTTTGTTTAGTGACACTTTAGCTTCTGACAGTGAGTGAATATTAACGTCGCACTATTCAGCTACACGAGGTCTTTTGGCGACGGACCACGTAATTTCGAACCATGGTCAAGTGACGTGGACGACACCTGAGCTGGCACCCCCTCTCCTAACTACCACACCACACCAACGGGAGGACGTTTCAGCTCTCGACAGATTTATCGTGCATCGCTGCCCTACACGGCGGGTCTTTAGTGGTACTGGGCTCGAACTCATGACATGCCTTCCATGGTCCGATATCTTAACCACTGTGCTACCGCAGCCCTTTAGCTTCTAACAGAGTTAACGGAGTCAACTCCTCCGGTTCGTCTTCATCACTTTCTGTATTATTGTGGTCCTAAGCCACAATTTCAGCGTCAGATAGAGCTCCCCATACAACAATCAACACCCCCAACGTCAAATCTTGTTCTGCAAGAGCTTCCCAAAAGGATGGTTAAGCATTAAATTCAGTGAGTGTATCGTCCACATCAACGAGATTCGGCGAGGGGAAGCCTGACTTTTTAAAACAGCTGTGAATTGTCAAAAGAGTAACAGCTCTCCAAGCCTTGTCAATCATGATGAAAGCTGTTAAAATAGATATAGTAGTTACATTCTGCTGATTTTCGAGGTTATACAAAACACTTTTAACGACTTCACGCCGATAAAAAGTTTTAAAATTATGTATGATGCTCTGGTGGAGTGGCTGATGTTTTGAGGTTGAGTTTGGAGGGAAAAATTGAAGTTTCACATTTGCTAAAGGTGGTGCGTTATTGTGCTCAATACAATTGTCTAAAAATAAGAGAATAAGTCGTTTCTCTCTTTTCATATCCGAGTTCAGTGAGACCAACCATTCATTAAAGAGTTCGGTGGGCATCCATGCCTTCTTGTTTGAGCGGTATTTGGTAGGGAACGAGTTTATACTATGAGGTTCCTCCCCATGGAAGAATATCCCTCGAAATATCAGCGTGAGCTATAGGCGTAGGATTAACGAAAGGACTACAATCAGACATTATTTTAATATGACTTTATTAAGATATTCAGCTTAAACATTTGACAAATGAAATTATAATAATTAATATGAGAGTATCTACGATGGTAAAATACGCAACACACAATATATATATGTTTACGAGCCTTTACCCACCCGCTTCACTGGGTATTTCACGATGTTGTATATATGTATACTATTTACATATATATTAATTATTGATATCTAGCATTAAGGATTCGATTGTATTGAAAAATATATTTATAGCTGTTACACTATCGCCCCTTGATATAAAACGAACATAAATTATAATATCTAATTTCTATTTATATCTAAAATAGAAGGAGAAAGATTTTTTTTCGCTCACTTGACCTAATAATCAAGTGGATTTCCACCAAACCAACTTTCAGTGGATCTCTACTCCGTAAAATAAACATGCGTTCTAAATTTTAAGTCTAAATCTAACAGAGCAAAATCAGAATATTCGTCATCAATACCTCGTTGAGAGCACTCTTCGCGTATTACAATTCAACAAAAGATGCATGGAAACCAAATTTTATTATTGTAGTCTTAGCAGTTCGAAAACGGGAATTTTGTCTATCAATACGCCCCAATAACTCTCCCCTCTTCACCCTGGAGTTTATTTCCCTAAAATCCATTCTTAGTGGAACTCTATTCAACTAAAGAAAAGTGCTTAACAAATTTCAAGTGAATGAGTTAAATTCAAAAACAGGAATTTTTCTGTAACACGCCTTAATCCCTCGCGACCCCACTCCTTTGGAGGTCCGTTTTCGCAAAAATCTTTGTAAAAGGAACTTTATTCCATGAACGGAACATACCTTCTAATTTTCAAGCAAGTGGGTCTATTAGTTGAAAAGCGGAAATATTTATCTATTACGCTCCTTAATCTCCCTCAGTTACCCTTGGGGATCAATTTTCCCCAAAACTATTTTGTAGCGTATCTCTACACCATGAAAGGAATTCGCTTACCAAGTTTTAAGACTGTACGTCTAATAGTTTAAAAATGGAAATAATGATCTATAACGCCCCTTAAGCCCCCGCAACGCCACTTGGGGAACGATATTCACAAAATCCATCTTACGGCAGATCTCTACTCAGTGAATGGAATCTGCTTAATCAATTTCAAGATTTAACGTCTAATAGTTTAAAAAAGGAGTTAATTGCCTATAACGCCCCTTAATTCTCCACAACACCATTTGGGGGTCAATTTTTACAAAAACCATTCTCTAGGGGATCTGTACTCTATGAAAGAAATCCGCTTATCAAATTTCAAGGCTGTACGTCTAATAGTTTAAAAATGGAAATTATATCTATAACGCCCCTTAAGCCCCCGCAACGTCACTTAGGAAACGATTTTCACAAAACACATTTTATTGCGGATCTCTACTTAATGAATGGAATCAGCCAGCTTACTAATTGTAGAGATTTTACGTCTAATAGTTCAAAAAAGGTGTTAATTGCCAATAACGCCTCTTAATTCTCTGCAACGCCACTTGGGAGTCAATTTTGGCAAAACCAATATTTTCAGCAGATTTGCACTGTATGAAGGGAATCCACTTACCAAATTTCAAGTCAAAACGTCTACTAGTTTAAAAAGGGAAATAATTATGTATAACACCCCTTAAGCCCCCGCAACGCCACTTAGGAAACGATTTTCACAAAGCCCATTTTATGACAGATCTCTATTCAGTGAATGGAATCTGCTTACTCAATTTCAAGATTTTTCGTCTAATAGTTTAAAAAAGGAGCTATATAACGCCCCTTAATTCTCCACAACGCCACTTGGGGTCGATTTTCACAAAACCCATTTTGCAGAGGATCTGCACTGTATGAAAGGAATCCGCTTACCAAATTTCAAGTCTGTACGTCTATTAGTTTAAAAAGGGATATAATTATGTATAACGCCCCTTAAGCCCCCGCAACGTCACTTAGGAAACAATTTTCACAAAACACATCTTATTGCGGATCTCTACTTAATGAATGGAATCAGCCAGCTTACTAAATGTAGAGATTTTACGTCTAAAAGTTCAAAAAGGTGTTAATTGCCAATATAACGCCACTTAATTCTCTACAACGCCACTTGGGCGTCGATTTTGGCAAAAAATATTTTCAGCATATCTGTACTGTATGAAGAGAATCCACTTATACCAAATTTCAAGTCTGTACGTCTAATAGTTTAAAAAGGGAAATAATTATGTATAACGCCCCTTAAGCCCCCGCAACGCCACTTAGGAAACAATTTTCATAAAACACATCTTATAGCTGATCTCTACTTAATGATGGAATCAGCTTACTAAATTTTGAGATTTTACGTCTAATAGTTTAAAAAAGGAGTTAATTGCCTATATAACTCCACTTAATTCTCTACAACGCCACTTGGGCGTCGATTTTGGCAAAACTAATTTTCAGCAGATCTGTATTGTATGAAGGGAATCCACTTACCAAATTTCAAGTCTGTACGTCTAATAGTCTAAAAATGGAAATAATTACCTATAATGCCCCTTAAGCCCCCGCAACGCCACTTAGGAAACGATTTTCACAAAGCCCATTTTATGACCGATCTCTACTCAGTGAATGGAATCTGCTTACTCAATTTCAAGATTTTTCGTCTAATAGTTTAAAAAAGGAGTTAATTGCCTATAACGCCCCTTAATTCTCCACAACGCCCCTTGGGGTCGATTTTCACAAAACCCATTTTGCAGAGGATCTGCACTGTATGAAAGGAATCCGCTGACCAAATTTCAAGACTGTGCGTCTAATAGTTTAAAAATGGAAATAATTATGTATAACGCCTTTTAAGCCCCCGCAACGCCACTTGGGGAACGACATTCACAAAATCCATCTTACGGCAGATCTCTACTCAGTGAATGGAATCTGCTTACTGAATTTCAAGATTTAACGTCTAATAGTTTAAAAAAGGAGTTAATTGCCTATAACGCCACTTAAGTCTCTACAACGCCACTTAGGAGTCAATTTTCACAAAACCCATTCTGTAGGGGATCTGTACTCTATGAAAGGAATCCACTTACCAAATTTCAAGATTGTACGTCTAATAGTTTAAAAATGGAAATAATTATGTATAACGCCCCTTGGAGGTCGATTTTTGTAAAAATCATTATGTAGGGAATCTCTACTTTACGAAAGAAATCTGTGTACGAAGTTTTTCACGACAGTACGTCTAATAGTTTAGTAATGGAAATAATTATCTATAACGCCCCTTAAACCCCCGTAACGACCCTTGGGGATCGAACTTTGCAAAATCCGTTCTTAGCTGACGTCTACTCCATGAAGGGAACCTACCTTCAAAATTTCATGTCTGTAGTTTAATAGTTCCAGAGATATCGTGATTAGTCAATGGGTCCGTGAGTGAGTGAGTCGCTTTTCTCCTTTATATATATAGATAATAAGACTTAATCTAATTCAGACCACTATCAATAAGCGAACCGCCTAATCTCCGATTCTAATATTAAATAATCAATCCTACCTTATTAAAGCTTGGAGCAACGATCAATCTTGTTCCATGTTTAATTTTGTTTAATGTGCAACTTAGCCGTTTCATATATTTGATCACTAATAACTTGTATTCACGTCACGTATAACTCATTCAGACTTAAACCACGAACTGTAATAACCATCAACTGCCACAAACTAACTTCGTCAAACATTACCTTACATTGCCATCCCGCTTACTGTAAGATCCGATATTTTAAAGTTTGTTCATTTGCATCTTTCATTCACACTTCACTTCTTGGATTTGGTTGGAAAAGAGTTGCCATTAATTCTGGCCCGAAGAACCCAAATGACTTGTGAAAGAAAAGACGCGTGAGACGTTACAATACCCTTGAAACATCGAGGTTTTGCAGATTTTCCTATGCCGTGAGGAGTAATCTTTTCGGAGCCGTCCATGTTTGCAGCCAGTAAATTAGTTAACCTCCCCTTGCTATGTTTTCCTCCATGGCATTTTTCTTTTTTAATGTAAATGTTTTTTCTGGCAAACATTTGAAAAAGAGTCCGGTTTCATCCGTGTTGAAAATGTTACGTGGTTCGTACTCCTTTATTAGATTCGAAAGCGAGTTCTGCCACTTAGAACAAACGTTAATGTCGACACTTGAGCTTTCCACGTACATTTTTTGAAGACTATCCCATTCCTTTTCTTAAAATGTGTAAGCCATCCCTCGCTAGCCGAAAACTCGATTCCTAATTCTTTGGCGAATGTTTTAGTCTTTTCCTTCAATAAAGAGTCACCCATTGGAATATTCTGTCCTCGACACTGTCTCATCTATGAAACTAAACACTGTTCAAGACGTGGAAAATTGCCTTTACTAACGCGTTTTCTCCCTCTACTCGAATATGCACTAAAGATTTTCTCTTTATTCTTCAGAATAGTGGAGAGCGAGCTCAGTAGGATTTCAAATGCTTTGGCTACATCGACCTTCCTCTCACCTTCTTCAACTGATTCTTTCACCTTTTGCTTTTCAGAAATATTTATGCGCTTGTACTTTTTAAAAGAAGACATGCCGTTCCGTTTGCATGATAAGTCGACACTGAGGTGAGGTGTAAATTAGTGGGCCAAGGTTTATCGAAATTAACAGGTAGGAAACGTAAATCACCACAACTTTAGTAAAATAATATTTTTAATTTATATAAAATTTGGAATCTCTAAAACGAACACAAGGCGTATTCCCAGTTCACACTCAGCTACGGGGTATACTTATTATAGCAGGGGTCGACAGCTATGGCACGTGGAGCAATTTTTAGTGGCAGATTACCGCTCTTGTTTTAAAAAAATATTAGAATAAAGTTAATTCCCTGTCTCTCCTGTCTTTGCCTCGTACATTTTCATATTAAGGAATTATTTCTCGCTTTCAATTCTCTGCCATAAAACGATTCTGCTGAATTATCTTGGATGTTGTTTGAGTGCTTTGTTTAAAAAAACATCTGTTTAAATGTGACTCTCTCATTATTAGTAATAAATACTCAACGAAAATCAAAATTATTGTGCAATACTTGTAAAAGGAAGCATCACTCATTAATGCACAGTGAATGAAAAAGAAAGCAGTTTTTCCTTTATCCATCTAAAGTCTGGGTATCAACGGAAAAAGAAAAAACAGATAGCTTAGAAATAATTCAAAATTCTGCTTAGCAAATACCGGAAATATAATAAACAAAGTAGTTATTCTATCAACATGCACACTTTGGACTGAAAATAAGTTCAATAAAAAAACCGCTCGTGGGATAATTAGGTACAGGAAGTGAATCTAATTTCATAATATTGAAGGTTCGAATTATGGAGAGTTTTATAGGATTATTTCGAATTATCGCGTGCTGTAGTCTGGCCAACCACAAATTTTACTTCGAAATATTGAGAGTACCAAAACGTATGGTTTTAGTTCGAAATATCAAGAGTTTATCTAGGGGCTGAGCATATACTTCGAATTAGCGAGAGGTTCGCAATTATCGAAAGTTTGAATTATCCAGAGTCGACTGTATTACATTTGAATCATGTCGAGTGTTTCTTCCTCCCCCCAACACATCTAGGTGCTATCGAGAGAGGCGCGGACCTCTTACAAGGTTTCCCAAAAGGAAAATATTTTCATGCTAAGCGATTTTTGTTTCTTGTTAAGGGAAAAAATACATGTAAATACATAGTAGTTCAATGGGACCATTTTATTATTTCGTGTAAACCGATTTTTCGCTTTAAGTGATGTCGCGTTAAACGTATTTCACTGTATAAGGTTGATATCAATAACGCCTAATATCTATACAAATTTAAAGAAAAAGAGGGAAGCAAAAAATATTCTAACAGCAACATAATAATAAGTTTTAATTTTTACTAAAAGTAAATTTTTAGAAATATATTTGCAATACTTATTAATACTTTTTTGTTTCGTCGGCGCACGCGATAAATTCGCCAAAAATGATACAAACGACACCAAACGGAATATTCTAGCTGATAACCACTTATCACTACATTTTCAAAACAAATCACGGTATTTTCATTTTAGCAACGTTTTTTTCCTAATACATGAAAAAAAGATGAAAAATTAATGAGAACTAACATTTATGAAATTTTTCTATATGTGTATTGTGTGTTGTCGCCAATGAAGACCGTTTGGCGAGATTTGTACCGGTGAAACGGAAAAGAACATATTTATTCAACAAATTTTAAAGTACATATATGCTATGCGTGTAAGATGTGTTTCCAAATTTAAGCCAATCATACGTTTTTCCTTAAAAGTTTACCTAAAATTCAAAAATATAGAAAAGTCAAATTAGAAAAACTAATACTTCTAACTTTCAAATAATACTTCCTCTTACGTGCTTCTAATTTTCAAATAATACTTCTTTTTATATACTTCTAATTTTCAAATAATACTTCTTTTTATATACTTCTAATTTTCACAAATGCTACTTTCTTACATACTTCTAATTTTCAAATATGTCATCATAAGGGCAAAAATGTTGCCAATTAAGTAAAACGGGTGGATCCAATCAGATTACAACAAAGTAAAATGATAACAGATGATAGTTTTATTTCTGGTAACCCTACTTGAAGCTCTATCACATTTTTTTAATTCATTCATTTGTTATTTTGAACAGCTTCTGTGCTAGTTCCCCTTTAAGTGCCAACTCTTTGTTTGGAAAATGAGCGGGAAGAGAAATTCGTGTACCACATGTGATCGTTGACCTACGTTTCATGGGATTAAAAATCCGCTGCATGATGATCTTAAGCAAGTATTCCCCTAAATTAATGTGAATTTTACGAACTATTTGGAAATTCGGATATTAACACTGACTTTGAAGGTTTTTTGGAACTTTTTCTCTTCCCTTAAAATAAAAGTTCCATTCCAGACACCCAGATTAAAATAGCCTACACATGTCTAACGGGGGGACATGTCTAACGGGGGAAAAAGACAGTTTTGCCTTAGATCAGCGTTTCTCAAACTGTGAGGCACGTCCCCTAGGGAAGAGAGATAACTGTACGAGGAGGACTCAAGCATATTGAAAAGTCAAATTTTTTTTTAAATTATTAATTTACTGAAAGTAAGCAAACAAAATTAAAAAAAATAGATAAAATACCCATTTTTTCTGATGTAAACCACTTATAAATGCGTCATTACAGCTCGATGTATTTTATAATTAAATTAGAATTATAGTTAATTATAAGAACAAGTTTAATAATTACTAGTGACCCCATGCGTTTGTCATACAAAAAATTAAAAACAAAAATTAACATTTATCTCCATAATTTGTACGATTTATAACTAAGCCCTTAACTAATGATTAAAAGTTGCACTATTAACTCCCCAGTGTCACCGTTTCCCACTCAGGCGCATGAATGTGATCCATTGAAAAAGGAGGGGGGAGAGGATAAGTAGGCAGATATTCTGAAATAAATCTTTCGCAAACCCTGTGAAAGTCCTTTTATTGCATTGAAAAACCTTCATAATTTCAGGGATAGTAGTGTACAGAAAAAATAGTATTTCATTAAGACGTATATGTACGTCCGGGACAATTAACGCTTTGGCTGAGCGAAACGTTTATATACGCTGGTGGTACTTAAGAGTTTAAAGTCGTATTGTAGTTTTAGCGTCAAAATACAGTATTATTGAATTTAATACATAATTATTTTGTGGAGGGGGGTGCGATGAAAATTACGATTGAATATTGGATGGCAAATATTGAAAGTTTGAGAAGCCCTGCCTTAGATACCTAATTTTCCTGATTAACGGATCTCTATATGTTAAAGCCGATCCCCATAATTTCATTTCTAAAGAACTTTCAAAAATTCTCGACCTACGCAGGGAAGTGTACAATATATCACTGCTATCAAGATTCAGTTTGAGGTTGATACATTTATCATTTAATTTGTAATTATTTTATGAATATCTGTCATAGGAGCCATTATCAACCAAATCTGCAACCTGAAATTTCTTATTTGCATTCTTTTTATATGCTTAAATAGTGATGAGCTGACAAAGTTCTACCTGAGTTTTTTTTTCTCTATTTTTAATTTTATAATGAATTTTTTAGTTTATACAATCCCAGTGTATCGACTCCAAATTTTATTGAGTTAAACCAAGGGTATTCAACCTTTTTTTCCAGCCAGGCCACACTCATATAAATTATATTTCACGCTGGCCGCAACAAAAGGATTAATGGGAAAAAATGATCAGATCAAGGCACACAGTATTGGACATTTAAATTGTGGAAAATTGATCAAAATATTAAACATCTTTTTTTTGGTTTTTAGTACTATACTAATCTCTATCAAACACGCATACACACACAAATTTTTGTTTTAATACATTTTTTACTGAGTAATAGAGTAGTTTCGATTTCCTTTCCTCTAGGATCACAAGACCCCAGATTACATTCTACTGTCATGTAAACAAAGATGAGACATAGCACTTGATAGTAGGATTTTTTTTTTTTGACTAGGACTCTCTTATTTTTATTTCAAATATTAATTTATCAAGTGTAGAATGGCAGAAAAGAGTTTTGACTGAATTCTGATTGAAATCAGTATTATTTGTTTATAATTAAAACTTATTTTCACCCATAAAGTAGTAACTATCAGTTCAGTTCGCTATTTCACTGTTACTTACAAAAAGAAAAAAAAATGTTATTCGAACCCGCACTACAATGACAACAAAATTTATAAATTTGATTGCTTGGTTGATAGAATTCCTTGCTAAATTTTTAATACATTGCACTGTAATAACTAAATTTTTTAGTGCCACGGGCCTTGACCGGGTCAATCAGAAAAGCTCGGTGGGCCACATGCGGCCCGCGGGTCTCGAATTGGATATCGCTGAGTTAAGGAGACACAATACGACTCAAATGACGAACATCTGTCAAAAAATCAAGTATAATTTTTATAGCCTATATATATATATATATAAATCATTCTTTATATACTTTTCTATAACCTCACAAAATTTGAAAGTCTAAATTTAAAAAACGCAGAATTATGATAGCTTTTATGTTAGTTTTTATTCACATTCCTATGGCAAATCAAAACTTTAAACTTACTTATCTCAGAAAGATAAAATAACTAGTTTGTTTTCATTTAAAATGCTAAGGTTTTTTTCCAAGTGTGCCTAATATTTTGAATTTTTTTACCTATTGCTAATAATACATGTAACAAAAGTTGGTATGCATTTTTGAATCAAAGCAGTACTTATCTTCTTAAAAATATTTGAATTCCGAACTTATAAATTTTTTAAGAAATTTTCAATAAGCATTCATAAAAAGAAGCATTGTAGGAATACCAATCATGTTATCGCAAAACTCATATCAACTTTTGTTATGCATAGTTTTACATACTTCAAGAATCAAATTTCAAAAATCAAATTAAGTTTTACGTACTTGTAAATCAAATTTCAAATATCAAATCAAGTTTTACGTACTTGTAAATCAAATTTCAAGCATGTGCGTAAATTTTTGTAGGGAGGAGGAGTAGCATTTTAAAATCACTTCAAAAATTTCAAGTTTTTTCCTTAAAAAATTAAATGGCTAGCTTTTTTATGAAATTTTGGGCACAAAATCTGTTTTACATAGTATACATACATAGGAGGCAACAAAAAAATTTTGAAAATCCTTAAATTAAATTTTTTGCATAAATCATACCATGTTCCCTTAAGTGGTTCTAACGTACGTTGGTTTCGGTAAATAGCGTATAAGAAAAAAAATATTCTTATCTATTAAATTTCCATACGAAAATCATTTTCTGCCTCTAAATTGTGTGTGTGAGAAATGTTTCTTTTAAATCTCAAATAAACAGTAATAATTATTGTCCTGTGATGCCAAAAAGAAAAGTGACGCTTAGTAAAATTTGCATCCTCATAGAAACGTCTTTCTGTATTTATTCCTTCTTTTAACTAAAAGAAGGCGATTTAACTCTTAAATAGTTTTTAAATAAATGGATTACGACGGCTTAAATGATTGCAATTTTGAAAAACAGTTTAATCTCATAACCGGACATAAGGGATTTAAGAGCAAGAAAAGTATAATAATCCAACCCATTATATTAAGGTAATTTATCATTGACTTTTTTTAAATAAGATTTACTTAATTCCTATAGATTTCACTTCACCCAATCAGTGTTTGCCTTCCAAAAAAGAAGATTAGAGAAAACTGCCCTGATTAATGTTCATAATAAATTTATTACCTTAGCATTAATGGATAATTATTATTGGAAACATTTTAAAACTTGTTTTCTTTATATTAAAAAGAAAGAAGTTTACGAATTTTGTTGAACTTCTTATTCCACAAGCTTAATTATAGGATTCTTGCAGTAAGAAAAATTAGATTTGTGAGTTTCGGAATTATTTCTTAATAAAGGGTGTGGTGCAGGAACTCCCTGTTTTGAACATGTTGCAGTGATGTTCGTTGGGAGGAATTCGGTGGAAGGGTGTAGTGGGATGTTTGTGTTTCCACACGTCTCAGTCTGAAACACGTTATGGTCAAGGCAGCAGCCAGCTTTTGCCGTGTGGAGGCGTATTTCTCTAACGGTCGGTCGGTGATTGCAGTGAAAGTGCATTTTGTTGTCACTTCGATATTCCTCCACCAGGTCTTGTTCCTGATCGGAAATGTGCTTTAAGGTATTCGACTACGTTCGGAACAGTGATTTTAAAAAAAGCGCATAAATGGATAATTTGCATGATATTTAGTGTCACTCAAATTAAAATACATGCATAAAATTGTTTTAAAGACATTTTGAAAAAAAAAAGTATTTAAATACAATATTTTGGCAAAAAATTAACTTTGAATATTCTTTTTTTCAAAATGTTCTCCTTTTGTGAACAATGCTTCTATTATAATAAAATTTTGCCTGTATATAGCTCAGACCTCTCTACAGAGGCTCAACTAGAATTTTTGTAAAATTCACAATTTTTTTTCAGAGTTACCACCAATTGAAATAATTATTCGCGTTTTTTTTTCTTAAAATGGCTTCCCTCTGTTGTCGTAAAATATGAATGGACACACTTTTAAGTTATATGTCTGTAGAGAAGTCTTTGCTATATGTACGAAAAATATTATTATTATAGAAGCATTTTCTATAAAATGAAAGCTTAATGTCATTTTTCTTCCATTTTTGCCAAAAATTGCGTTTGAATAATATTTTACTGTAATAATATTCCTAAAATGTTTTTATATGTGAATTCTAATTTAAGTAACATTAAATGTCAAAAAATTATTTATTTATACGCTTTTGTAAAATTACGGTTCCAAACGCAGTCAATCTTAATGCAAGATTTACTTTAACTTTGTCCATTATGGAATAAGTATAATTCCCGATTTTACTGATAATTCAAAAACTTGCTTTATCTAAAATGAAATGGTGATTAATTTAACTTATAAACCATAAAAAAAATTACTTGAGCACAACTTTGAGGTTTGATTTTCTTACAAGCTGTTAAAATTATTTAAAATGAATGCTAGGTTTATTTTATTTTTTACTATTTTGATGCAACAACTATTTCAAGACCTTATTGATGATGTTTTTTGTTACAAAAAAGTTGTATACTATCTAGCACCAATATTATTTTATAAATGAGGATTACTCAACAATAATAATTATTTTTGACTTCAACAATGAATTTTTTAGTGAATAACATATTATCAGATGTAAATTCTGTGTCTGGATTTATAATTAAACAAATGTACAAAATATATATATACAAATTTATAAAAAGGGAACAAAAGTATTGATCTGTGAATAAACTCTTATTTTGCTCTGTAGAAAACTTAATCATGTATATTACGTTAAGTGAATAAATTTAATTTTTCCTGGAATATGGAAGATAAGATCAGTTTCAGAAAATTTTAATTACTTAAAATTTAGTATTTATCTAAAAGGGTATTGGTAATAAATAGATAAATGTACTTATATTTACTTTTGTAAAAATGTGCCTTTTCTATTAGTACGATGGGGTTGTAGTTTTACAATTATGTTTTAACTCTATGATCTTTTGCGATTTTAATACTGCATATAATTTATAGATTAACTTCTAAATTAGCTTCAAAACCTTGCTTATAAAAGCCATATCATCCCAGGGGGCATTGTTTGGTGTGGTGTGGTAGTTCGGAGAGGGGGGTGCCAGCTCAGGTGTCGTCCACGTCACTTGACCGCGGTTCAAAATTACGTGGTCCGTCGCCAAAAGCCCTCGTGTAGCTGAACAGTGCGACGTTAATATTCAATCAATCAATTAATCAACTAGGGGGCATTGTTATTAACTATATGATAAGTAATCTTCCAACACTGTCATGGATCCTAGTTTTTTTCCATAAAAATTCCATCGTATTTAAGATTGGAGGATGTATCTATCTCAGCGTTTCTCAAACTGTGGGGCGCCCCCCCTTGAGGGGCGAGAGAACTCTACGAGGGGGGCGCGAGCAAATTGAAAAGTCGAACACAGAAGAATATTTGAAAAAAATTAATTTACTGAAAGTGTAAATAAACAAAATACATAATAAAAAATAAAATACACATTTATACTGTATATTACACTTTTAAATGTATCAGCGCTACACAAAGTATTTTATAATTAATTTAACAATACTAAGTTAAGAACGTTTATAATTACCAGTGACCCCCATGGGATTGTCATGTATAAAATTATATACAAAAAGTATATATAAAACACTTATCTTGATAATCTGTACGGTTTATAATAAATTCTTTAACTACTAAATAAAGGTTACGCTATTAGAGTCCAACTAACGTTTTGCACACGTTTTTTGCGCGTATAAGATATATTGGGGAGAAAATAAAGAAATAAATAATCTGAAATAAGTAAATCCTTCGCAAACATTGTCACGGTCCTTTTATTACATTCCAAAATTTTAAGGATAGCATTGCACAGAAAAGATCGTACTTCGGGAAAACGTATATATACGTCAGGGCAAATTAATGCTTTGGCTAAGCGAGACATTTATATACGCTGGTGTCACTAAAGAGGTTAAAGTCGTATCGTATTTTTAGCATCATAGTATAATATTAGTGAATTCAATACACTGTTATTATATGAGGAAGGCGCGATGAGAAAATTATGATCGAATATTGGGTCGCGAATATTGAAACTTTGAGAAGCACTGATCTATCTAGTTATTGTAATTAAAAATAGCCTTGAAGATAAATCACACTTCATATAATGTAAGAGTTAGCACAATGCGGTATCATCTCAGATGCCATTTTTATTTCTTGACGATTGTCCTTGATTAGGTGGTCTGTGTTATTAGAAACTTTAAGCCGTTTGATTTTATTCTAGTAACATATAAACTGATTTGTAACTGACTAATCTAAATATTTTATCGACATCATCACAACAGATTAATAAACTTTTTCGACTTTTATAACTTTTTAAAATCTATTTGGATGGAATTTACAAATCTGGGGCGTTAGGGTCCATGGTAGTCTAGTGGGGCTTTTCACGAACACTTGGCTTTTGCTATCGAGTCAAAAATTCGAGTCCTGATTCATTCGAAGACCTGCCATATAGAGGTGCGGATGTACGCTTAAACTGTCATGGCTGAAAGTCCTCACGTAGTTTGGAGAGTGGGTTGCCAGCTCGGGCGTCATTCTCGACACTTTTCTGCGAATAAAAAAAAACGAGTTACGTCTCCAATAGCTTCGTGTATGCTTCCTCACTGAATTATTTGGATTCATAACTAACATTTTTTTTTCATTTTGTAAAATGTCAAATTGAATATAAGGAAGGAGGGGGGAACATATTAAAAAGTCGAAAACAAGATTATTTTTTAAAAAATGATTAATTTACTGAACGTAAACAAATAAAATACATTCTGACATAATAAGAAATAAATATACATTTACCCTGATATAATGCACATATAAATGTATCAGTAGCGCACAATGCATTATATAATTAATTTAGCAATTCTAATTAAGGAACAAGGTTAATAATTATCACATACCCTACGGCTTGTCATATATAAAATTATATACAAAAATTAACACTTATCTTGATAATTTGTACGGTTGTAATCACTTTTTGAACTATTTAAAATATACGTGCATCACTCCCCAATGCTACCATTTTCCACGTAGGCGTGCGTATGTGATGTATTGAGGGGGGCGAGGGGAGAAGAAAAATAAATAAGCATATCCTCTTAATTAAGTAAATCTTTCGTAAACGCTGTCAAGGTCTTTTTGTTGCATTTCAAAGCTTTCGGGATAATTTATGAATATCAGTGCACAGAAAAGATCGTATTTCGGAAAGACGTATATATATACGTTCTGAGCATTCAACACTTTGCTGAGCGAGATGCTTATATACGCAGGCGGCACTTAAGAGGTTAAAGTCGTATTCTAGATTCAGCGTCAAAGAGTAGTATTATTGAATTCAATACATTGTTATTGTATGGAAAGGGGGGGGGGCGATGAAAATTACGATTGAATGTTGTGTCGCAAATATTGAGTGTTTGAGAAGCACTGATATAAGGGGGCAAGATATTCTTCTGTTCTCCATTTTTGAACTCACATATGATAATACATTTCAAATATAAGTTTATGATTTATAAAGTGTGTATTTACTTTTAGGACAAAATGATGCTAAAGCAAAAAATGCTTCAAAGAAAACAAAAATTGTTTATCTTTTAGAATAATAATAAAAACAAAGGTTTATTTTTTTGAAAAATTCGTTCTTAACTTGTTTACGCTTTTAACAACTCAGCTTAAGGAAGTTTTCATTTAATAAATGTAATACATCTAGTCCTAAAATAGTAATTAATTTACGGACATCATGTTTAATTAATAATTTTCCTCTAAAAGGCTTTTTTGCGTTGAATTATGATATTATAAACCTAATATATTGAATTTCATCATCATTTTAAAAGCCAAAGAGTTTTTCAAGTCTTTGTTGTTGCACTTAATTTATTCGTTCTCGTGCATCTAGACCTGTTTCAGAAAGCTTTAAAACATTAATTAATTAGTTATATTTTAAGGACATTGCGAAACTGTTTTTAGTAATTGAATATTATATTTAAAAAGATACGTGCTTTCCAATAAAATACTTAAGAGGCAAATATGAAGGTCTTGAGTAAAAAATTGAATAGAATATTAAAAGAAAAATATAGTAGTGAGTTTTTTTGAAATAAAATTGAAAAAAAAATCTTATAAATAATAAATCTTAAAATTAATTCTAAAAATATCCATTGAAATTAGCAATAAACAAGTTTTATAGAAAAAAAAAAGAATTAAAGCCAATTCCTATTTAGTTCAACAAAGAAAAGTTTTATTTTAGTTACTTTTTATTAAATAGTACATTTAACATAAATAGTAATAAGAATTGTCGCCCAGCCAATATGGTGGCCATGACCTTCGGCTTGTAACCGAATAGGTTCGGGTTTGAATCCCAAGTATGTATCTTCTTCGGGAAAGAAGTCGGTCTTTCGCCTGAAAATGGATTCCCGTTTCGAAAGGAAAAACAGCGCACCCCTCTTCTTGTTCTATTCTGGGATCATCGTTTGTAATATATAAAATCTGTGTTCTTCTATGGTTGTGTTATATGTTCATCTATCTCACGCCTTTCGTATGTATCCCAGTAATAAACACACGACAACAACACAGTAATAAGAATTTAATAAATATCGAATCACAATATTAAGTGACAAAATAGAAAGCGACTTTCCTTGCAATTTTCCATTTTCCTCTTTATATAGGATGAATAACTATTTGATTTTGTTTGTTACTATTTATTCATTAATTAAACTTAATTATTCTAATAAAGTAGGGAAAAATCACATTCTCAGAAATTAGGCCATCCTATGGGGGATTCGAACCTTCGACCTTTGAAGTAGAAGTCCGACGTGCTATCCATTGCACTACGGGGACACAACCTTCCAATAAATTCTGCTGGACTATCATTTTTGTTTGTTACTATTTATTCATTTTTTAAATTTAATTAATAAATTAATATTTGAAAAAACTGTATTAACATCAAAAGTTCTCCACTACGTTTAAAAAAATGTATTTGAATTTTAATGGATGAATAGAAAGTATTTTACTAACAATTGAAAACTTGAATAATATATATGTAATAATTCCTTCTAGCATTCTTTTAATTAACTATTTTAATAATATTCAAATAATCTTTTAATTATTTGGGTCGAAACTACCACCCTGATCTTAATCGTAATCGACTAATAATATGACATCATAAATTCCTTTCCCGCCCCTTGTAACCAATCAGAGCTCTTATTACAAAAATGTCACATGGTCTTCACCGTCAAGTATAAAAACCGATATCTCTGGAAACCTCGCTCTCTCTTTTGCTCGTTTCTCTGTAGTTTGGCTGTTTTGTGTTGTAGTAACTTTGTCTGTGTTGTGTCGTCCATGTTTGTGTCTTGTATATGTAATGCCGTCCCTACTGGATCTTTATGTGTTTCCAGATGTAAAATAAAAGAATAATGATTCACAGGAGTGCCTCTTCGATAATACCGTACTCGACCATGCTTCACGTAACACAATCATCACACCACCGGCCACGCCCTATCTTTGATTACCTACAGTAATAACATCCACTCGCCACGTCTTACAATTAGTTCTACCAATTTCCAGAAAGAAAATAAGAATATTATATATACAAATAGGGAGAGAGTGAACCAAAAGTAATAATTGAAAAATATAACATTGTGAGTACGTTCATATAAAAGCAACGTTGATCTCAAAACTATTAAATTTTATAGGAACGCATTATAAACAAAGTATATCCACACACACACACATTAATGAAATATTAAATAGTGTTTTACAATGTTAATTAATTTAATGTGCTTTTCACGAAACTCATACTTCTTAACAGACATATGATACAATATCTGGAATGAAGGCATTTTTATATTAATAGGATTTTTTCTTTATCAGGTTGTTGCAATCGGGGAATGGATGAAGGGTCTATTATAATTTAAACATCCTCATTTATTGACGAATTCACACACATAAAACAAGCTGCAACACAGAATGCAGGACAACGCACATGGTTTACAGAACGTTCGCAAAAGCTTTCGCTTTTCATTCCCGATATCAGTAATATTTTTGTTTTGGTAAACCGGAAGCTGTAAGAATCAGATGTTTTTCAGTAAAGGTTCTTCTGATCGGCCCAAATACGCGGGGGTGCAGGATTCTTTCTGTTTTTAAAACGCAAACGTTTCAATTTCTTGGGAAATAAAATTAAGGTTATTTCCCCCGTTAAGCGGGTAAACTAAAAATGGTTTATCACACGAAATCTTGGAAGGCTCAAGGCCAATATGAATTTATCTCCCTCGAGAAAAGATTTAAATGAATTTTTCTCTTACACGCACGCACACACACATGCACACACGTACTCGCAGGCACAGACACACACAAAAGCACACGTAAGCACGCACGCAAGCATAGACACATACACGTAAACACACACGCATGCACACACACGCACACTGCCTTTGAATTATTAGAATTGATAAACAATCTTTTATTTTTATTTGTTCTTTTTTATGTCAAATATAAAATACATGTAAATATTTCCCCATTGAAATTGCTGTCAACATTAGTAACAAAGTGCTTATTTAAGTTTTCATAATTTTTAAGATTTTCTGAGGCAGTATAGACATAATTATTTAAAGTAACTCATACTTCATTAATGTTCAACACACTCATTTACACTCATACATAAATGTACAAAGCTCACTCCTATAGCTCTTATATTCAGAACTCCCAATTTGAAATTAAACTTGTATAAAATGAACTTATTGTGTGAATCTAATTTTTCTCATTATGTTTCTAAATCATCCTTAATTCTACACAAAAGTTACTCAAGAAACGCATCATCTTCTAATAATACCTCTAAAATCTATTTTAATACACAAACCAGTTTGCCTTTGACACTACCTAAATCCATTCAAATAAACTTGAGTCGATCCAACCTGAATCTCAATCCATTGACAAATTCCTCTTTAAGCTCCCCCCCCCGTTTAAGATAAACGAGAAGTTGGAGTTAAGCTCTGTAGCCTAGTTTCCAGTACACTGAGTTTGCATGTATAGCTATCTGGCTTAACTCGGATCTTCAGAAACTATTCAGCGAATGGATTTTCATATGTTTCTAATATTGTCGGCTACATTAAGACCTTTAACAATGCATGTTATTCCCTTTAATGCAATCTATCTGTGTTATGTATGTATCTGAAGATAATGAATCACATGATTTCTTAAGAAAATATTAGAAATGGAACAATGTGCGAGAATAATAATCCAATAGCGATTTTAATCCTGGAAATATGTGGAGTAAAATAAACATTATTTTAATTAATCAAAAAGGTATGTATTCTAAATCGTACAAAGAATTAATACTCATTTCTAGCCATTGTTCATGTGAATTAAATATTTTTCATTGATTTGAAACAAACGATGAAACAAATTAACAATTTTCAAATATTTATTTACGTTCCTTTATTTGATAACGTATTTATCTGAAGATAATGAATCAAGATTTATTTAAAAAAATATTGGAATTGGAATATACAACAATGTACGAGAGTAGTAATCCGCATAAGTGACTTTTTATTCCTGGAAATATGTTGAGAAAAATAAACATTATTTTGATTATTTAAAAAGTTTTATACGATAAATAGTACAAATAACTAATACACTCATTTCTGACATTATTCACGTGAATCAAATATTTTTCATTAATTTGGAACAAATGATAAAAAAAATTATTATAACCAAGTATATATTCAAGTACGTGTTTATTTAAGTATGCATGTATCTGAAGATAATGAATCATGATTTCTTATAAAGTAGTATTCCAATTGGAACAATGCATAAGAATATTAATCCAATAGTGATTTTAATCCTGGAAATATGTAGAGTAAAATAAACATTATTTTCATTATTCAGAAGGGATGTAATGTGATAAATCGTGCAAGGAAGTACAATGCCACAATCGCTTTCGTGGCTTTGCAATAATGACGTGGAAATTTCATACTTCTCGATTATTAAATAATCTCCCTTGGACAAAATAGAATTTTCTCACTCTTTTTTTGCAATTTTCAATGTAAAACAATGGTATTTAATGTGATTTTTCATTAATTTGAAGGAAACGATAAAACTGATTAAGTCCAAGTATTTTTTTCAAGTACGTTTATCTAAGTAAGTATGTGTCTACAGATAATGAATCATGATTTCTTAAAGAATTATTTGAATTAGAACAATGCATAAGAATAGTAACCTAGCAGTGATTTTATTCTGGAAATATACAGAATAAAATAAACATTATTGTAATTATTCAAAAAGGCACGTAATGAGATTAATTGTTCATGTAAATAATACTCAGTTCTGTCATTTTTATTGCGAAGTATTTTTTTTTAATTTAAAGCAAGCGATAAAACAAATTGGTTATGCCCAAGTATTTGTACTAGTACGTTCAGTTAAGTACATGTGTATCTGAAGATAATGAGCCATGAATTGTTAAAAATTATTCCAAATCCAACATAATGTTTAAGAATAGTAACCAAGCAAGGAGTTTTGTCCTGGTAATATGTAGAGTAAATTAATTATAAATAATAGTGATTTAAATTTTTTCTCTGAAGCAATCGATGAAACAAATTGATTATGTACCAGAATGTATTCAAGCACGCTTATTTAAGTATGTATTTGAAGATAATGAATCATGATTTCTTAGAACAATGTACACGAATAATAATCCGATAGTAATTTTAATCCTAGAAATATATAGAATAAAATAAACATTTTTTTTATTATTCAAAAAAGCATGTAATGAGATAAATAGTACATGGAAGTTCAACTTATTTATGATATTTATTACGTATTCAACAATTGTAATTAATTTGAAGCGAATAATAAAACAAATTAATTATATACAAGTACTTATTTAAGTAAGTTTTAAAATATACTCGAATTCAAAAAACAAAGTATTAAGTAATGATTTTTATCCTGGAAATATGTAGAGTGAAATAAATATTTTTTTAAAATTATTCAAAAAGTTATGTAATGAGATTAATTGTTCATAGAAATAATTCTCATTTCTGCCATTTTTATTATGAATTAAATATTTTGGTATTAATTTGAACCAAACGATAAAACAAATTGACTAAGTTTAAGTACGTTAATTTAAGTATGTATGTAGATGATTTCTTATCTGTAGATGATTTCTTAAAATATATTCGAATTGGACCAATGTAAAGGGTGTTTTTTTAGAGGTATAGAACTTTAAATTGCAATAAAACAACGATGTATTATTCGATTGACATGGATTTTTTTTATTCGAAACATAATCTTGTGGCATTACATTTTAAATATGATTTCTGGCATATGACTGCCATGGCTGCCTCGAATGTAGTCCAATCTGGACGTCCAATTTTCGATGATCTTTTCCAACATTTGTGGCCGTATATCGGCAATAACACGGCGAATGTTGTCTTCCAAATGGTCAAGCGTTTGTGGTTTATCCGCATAGACCAATGATTTAACATAGCCCCGCAGAAAATAGTCTAGCGGTGTTAAATCACAAGATCTTGGAGGCCAATTCACAGGTCCAAAACGTGAAATTAGGCGGTCACCAAACGTGTTTTTCAATAAATCGATTGTGGCACAGCTGACATGTTGCGCCGTCTTGTTGGAACCACAGCTCCTGGACATCATGATTGTTCAATTCAGGAATGAAAAAGTTAGTAATCATGGCTCTATAACGATCACCATTGACTGTAACGTTGTGGCCTTCATCGTTTTTGAATAAGTACGGACCAATGATTCCACCAGCCCATAAAGCGCACCAAACAGTCAGTTTTTCTGGATGTAACGGTGTTTCGACATACACTTGTGAATTAGCTTCACTCCAAATGCGGCAGTTTTGTTTGTTGATGTAGCCATTCAACCAGAAGTGCGCTTCATCGCTAAACAAAATTCGCTTATGAAAATCGGGAATAACGGCAATCTCGTTTTGGGCCCATTCGACGAATCTACGCCTTGCTTGATGATCGTTTTGATGAATTGCCAAACCAAACTGAGAATAAATCACTTGACAGCTGTTAAATCGGTCGCCCTCTTGGAAAGTAATGCCAACTTAAACTTCTATACCTGGAAAAAAAAACACCCTATATAAAAATAGTATCCCAGCTAAAATTTTTATCCTTGGTTTCGTAAAGAATTATTCCAGGTTTAATATTGTAAATGAATAGTATCCCAATAGCATTTTTTTTATTTAGGATATACGTAGAATAAAATAAACATTATTTTAGTTAATCCAAAGGGTATCTAATACAATAAATTGTTCAGGAAAGAACTATTCATTTCTTCATTTTTTATATGAAAGGAATATTTTTAATTAATGTGAATGAAACGATAAAAAGGAAATGATTATGACTAAGTATTATGATATGGTTAAAAACAGAATTAATTTTTGAAAAGAAATTCGTAATTATTTCAGCAAAATTTTTCCATAATAAAATATTTATAATACCATAATGCATAACGTTATGCAAAAATAAGCGAAAATATGATTCTTTTTCATAGTCTCAAAAGATATGAAAATAAATATAATTTACTTTTATAAAGCTCCGTCAGTTTCTAAAGGGAATTAATTTTTAAATTTTAATCCGGAATTTTTTACTTTACTATTGCCTTTTGCAAAAATGAAATATATGTAGATGTCAGATAGCGTTTTATTTCTTATATAGTTTGTTTTATTTTTAAGAATTCTCATTTTTAGTTTTTATTTCCTTCTAATGAAATTTAATCATTTTTTGTTATGAGTTCCCCGCCTACTTTATCAGTAATAAAATATATCTTTTGTCAAAATCTTCGAATCAAAAACTCCTTTTCATTCATATATTTCTTTTAGAAAGAATCATTGTTTCTTGAACACTTTTTATGTTCCCGTGTATCTTAGTTAATGTTAAAAGAATCAATAATCAACTTTTATATTGTGTTTTACATTTAATTTAGTTTTTTTTATATATTGAAAATTTACTGAAATTATTCAACAAGCTTTCCTATTTTTAAGAGAATGTAGTAAAATATTCGTAATAAATTCTGATATTTGTAATTTGTATTTATAAAGGAGAAAAACGACTCACTCACTCAACACTACATCTCTGAAACTAATAGACCTACGGATTTGAAATTTGGTAAGCATGCTTCTTTTGTTGAGTAGAGATTTACGTAGAATGGATTGGCGGAAATCGACTCCCAAGACAGTGTTGGCTTTGTTATTTGAACTTATAGATTAAAAAAATACACATTTTTGAACTATTAAACCTGAGGAATTGAAGTTTTATAAGCAAGATTCTGTTGTTCAGTAGAGACGCACTAAGAACGGTTTTTTGAAATTCTACTTCCAAGGAATGTGGCGAGAGATTAATTGGAATCGAATGTTAAAATGGGCTAAGAAAGATGTAAAAAATAAACAGTCCTTACTTTTAGAGATCCAAGTACTTTTCAAATTAAGAGGCAAGGGTTATAAAATTTGTTTTCATTACACTTGAAACTTAAATGGCAAGACTTATATATCAATAAAAACAGTATATATTACGTTAAAGAGTTTAATTGTTATTGCATAGAATAACTAGGTACTTCATGAAATAGCGAGACAAGTCATTTAAATTATACAATAAAGTAAAATTGTCATACTTGACGTAGTTATTCTATAACTAGTTTATCTATGAAACAACTAATGATAGAGAGTTAAAGGAAGAAATACAGGTACACAATTTGAAAGTTATTTAATAAATTAATTTATTAGAAATAGCTAAAATCTCTCAAGAAATACATTTTATCCTTATTGCGGATGATATAATTTATTATTGTTCATATTGTTAACATTAGTTAAACAGAAAATCAAAAATGAATATGTTGCAGAAATAATTATATTTAAATATTTTTAGAAAAATACATGTCAAGAAGAAAAAATATTGCTTCATAAAAATATTGTGTAAACTTTTTCAAACAAAACATTACGAGCAAAATATAACTTTAAATTTTATGAAATACCTTTATTTTATTTTTCATTATTTATTAGAGCCAGGATTGTTGTGATGGCACTTTAAATTGCGTTGTACATTATTTTTGAAAAAGCACAGCTTTGACTTTTAGCCATTTTTTTACACGCACCAACAGTTACAAGTTGTTCAAAATTGACTAAAAGCACCTATAACCAGTTCGAAAAACTTACGAATGCAGTATTTCATACATAAATGAACAAGTAATCGTTATTCTATATTCTATTGTAATAGTCAAGTCGTAGAATTCAATATATTTTAACTGACTTGTCTAGTTATTTCATGAAATACCTATTTATTCCATGAAATAACTGATTTCTCTCTTTAACGGTAACATATATATTTATACAACATCATGAAAAAATCAGGGAAGTCGAAGGGTCATGGCTAGTAATAGTATAAAAGCAAGTTTCGAGTCATTTAATAATTTTAAACTTATAAAAATATTTTCTTTCTTATTTATTGTGCAAATAATAAAGTAGTTTCAGTAATTTAATATATATGTAACTCTGACAACTTTAATTCAAAAGAACGAACTAATTTGAAAACTGTTGCCATACATCAAAATATAATACCACTCTTTAGAATGATTTTATCACCACTTTTTCACTTTTCGTTCAATTCGATGAAAAATCAGTTCTTCGAGCATCTTAATTTGTTTTCGAAAACCAAGAAAAGAAATCCTTCGTTCGTATTATCAGCAACAGCAGAAACCATCATCCAAAAGTTATCCCGGAAACTTATGACACATTTCGTGTCCAATCGATCAGTATGGCAGATACACAAGGTAGAACTTTTATGACAAGTGACGCCAAGTTTTCAGGAAAAATGAAAGATATTGCAGGAAAAGTTTCAATTTATTTTGCCCTGCTTGCGAACGATGCGTTTAGATAAGAGTTAAGTGTGCCGTCCTATTTTAAGTGCAGGTTCCAGATAACTTATGATATATCTAAGTCATTTCGGGATGTCGGTTTGCTAGATGGGTTAGGAAATAGTATAGAATTTTCGTGGACACCGGTAATCTATGGAATGCTTTTCGAAATGAAGTCGGAAGGTAAGATGTTGGGATTATTGTGACCGGTAAGCGTAAATTATTTATGGAATTCGAAAGCTTCTTTGGAGCAGTTGGTAATAAGTCCGTCATTTTGTAAGTTAAAGGTTAGGTTGGATAAATATATGTGTGTGTGAGTGAGAGAGAGTACGTGAGTGAATATGCATGTGTGTGAGTTTGTGTGTGTGCATGTGTGAGTTCATGAGTACGCAAGTGTGTATTTATGTGTGTATGTGTGTGAAATTGTGTGTGTGTGCGAGCGTGATATTGTGTGTATGTGTGTGAGATTGTGTGTGTGCGCGCGTGAGATTGTGTGTATGTTTGTGATATTGTGTGTGTGAGTTTTTGTTTGTGTGTGTGTGTGTGAGAGAGAGAGAGAGAAAGAGCTAGAGAGAAAACAAAGAATTATTTTTTTCGGATAGGAAAAATTAAGCTTTGGTATGGTAAAACAAAATAAGTCTTGCGCCTATAAGTATCTAACAAAAAGAGATAGAGTGGCTTTTATTTTTCTATTTTAAGCACTATGTAGCTCGTTTGCTTTTAGTATTGAATTAAATTTGTTCATTGCAATTTTTCAGTTGATTGGCTGAATATCAATTTCATCAATATATATATACACTCTGTCGCAAAAAAATATATGCACCCAGAAGAAATCAAGCTACAATCACGAAACTCGGCAAGAATGTAGTCTGGTAAGAGATATGCAAATGGTTAAAATTTCGAAGCCAATGAGACAAGGCTAAGTGTGCTATGCGCATATTAGTTGCGCAACTGGGAGAGTTTAAAAGCATGAGTACGAGCGCCGTACGGCTATCCAAACGAATCTGATGACTTTGATAGACGATATTGAGACTTAGGATGCCTCCAAGACGTAACCGGCGGCAGTACGAGCAGCTGACGGACTTTGATAGGGGCCGTATAATAGGCCTCAGAGAAGCAGGTTGGTCGAATAGACGTATCGGCCGCCACCTCGGTCGGAGCGATATGGTAGTTGCTCGGTGTTGGCAACAGTGGATCACAGAAGGTAGAGTGTACCGTCGCGGAGGATCAGGACGTCCCAGGAACACAAATGATCGCGAGGATCGTGCAATCAGAAGAGTGGCCACTTCGGCACCAACAACGTCGCTAGCATCGATTCAACGCCACTTACCTCCTTCCAGACATCCAGTGCCATCAAGAGAAACCATAAGGAGACGACTGACCGAAGTTGGCTTGAGGAGCCGACGTCCGCTAAGACGCTTACCACTGACCCCACATCATAGGCAGTGTCGACTGGATTTTGCCGACCTCGGGCAACTTGGAGTGTGACAGACTGGAGACGTGTCATCTTCAGTGATGAATCCCGATTCAGTCTCAGTGATGATGACCACCGCACACGTGTCTGGAGGCGCACCGGCCAGCGGTCCGATCCGGCATTTATTGTCGAGCGGCATACAGCAATTTCACAAGGTGTGACAGTGTGGGGAGCAATTTCTTGGGACACACGATCATCTTTAGTGGTCCTTCAAGGCACTTTGACAGCTCGCAGATACGTGGACGATATTTTAACGCCGATTGTGCTACCTATGCTATCAAGTCGCCCAGGTGCCATTTATCAACAGGATAATGCTCGTCCACATACTGCGCGACTCTCCCAACAATGTCTTCAAGGATATGACGTCCTACCATGGCCTGCCAGGTCACCAGATCTTTCGCCAATAGAGCATGTCTGGACGCGCTGGGAAGGCAACTGCAGCCTTCCCGAGATACTGGAGAATTAACTGCGCAGATGCAAAGACTATGGCAGGATCTTCCACAGGGGGTCATAAGTGATCTAATTGAATCGGTGCCACGCCGAATTTCGGCTTGTATAGCTGCCAGAGGTGGCTTTACTACTTACTGATTTTTAACCTTTTGCAAGCTGTAACCACTTAATAAAATGATATTTTGTTCTGAATTTTTAATCATTTGTTTATTTTTATATACACTACATGCATACCAAATTTCGTGAATGTAGCTCAATTTCTTCTGGGTGCATATATTTTTTTGCGACAGAGTGTATATATATATATATATATATATATATATATATATATATATATATATATATATATATATATATATATTTACATGAAGAGGAAGAAATACAATTAGAGATATAAAAAAAGAAACACAATCACAAAAAATTCAATAAAACAACGAAATAGATGTGTAAAAAGAAGTGGGAGTTTTCAGAAAAAAAAACAATATCTAATAAACTCAAAAGGCTAGAAAGTCCAAAAAAATGCAATTTAGAACTTAGGAAATAATAAGTGGGATTAAAATAGTTTGACGTGAAAGATCTATCTCTTTTCTTTGTGATTCAGTAGGATAATAACATGAACTCTCTAAACAGAAGAGGAAAAACAAACAGAAAGATTTTCAAAAAGAAAAAGAGTACAATAAGCAAACATTTTAAAATATATGTATATGTTCCATATATATGCATTGATTTTGAAATTCTAGGAAATAATGAAACACATAGCATATTCCATTCATTATTCACGACCTCTGTTGATTTTTTTACTGTTACAAAGTCTTATGAGCGGTTGTGTTTTTGATTTCAAAAGTTGATTACATAGTTCTTGGTATCCTAGTAAACCAGTGGTTCTTAAACTTTCAATACTTGCGACCCAATATTCAATCATAATTTTCATTGCGCCCCCCTACATACAATAATAATGTATTGAATTCAATAATACGATACTTTGATGCTCTAGCTACAAGACGACTTTAACCTCTCAAGTGCCACCGGCGTATATCAACATCTCGCTAGCCAAAGCGTTAATTGCTCCAGACGTATATATACGTTTTTCAAAAAACGATCTTTTCTGCTTACTGCTATCCATAATACTATTCAGAAGGCTTAGAAATGTAATAAAAGGACATTGACAGTGCTTGCTAAGGATTTACTTATTTCTGAGGAATTCCTTAGTTATTCCCTTTCTCCCCCCCACACACACAAAAAAAAGCACAACATACGCGTACATACGTGCAAAACGAGGGCATGGGGGAGCAAATCGATTAACGTTTAAACGGCAGTCAAGGAATTAATTATAAACTGTACAAATTATCATGATAAGTGTTATTTTTTTTAATATAATTTTATGTATGACAAGCCCATGGGGTCACTGGTAGTTATTAAACTTGTTCTTAATTTAGTTTTATTAAATTAATTATAAAATACATTGTGCAGTACTGATACATTTATAGGTGTATTATATCAATGCAATTTTTTTGTATTACGTCAGAAGGTTTTTTTTTATTGCTTTCAATAAATTAATAATTTTTTCAATAATCTTTTGTTTCCGACTTTTCAATATGTTCGCTCTCCCATCCTAGGGTTATCACGCCCCCTAAGGGGGCACGCCCCACAGTTCGAGAAGTACTGTAGTAAACAATATTACACATAGAAATTTTAATGCTTGCTCTATGACAGGATCATGAGTAATAAAATGTTGCTACATACTTGTAGCAAATATCAATCTCTAGCGAAATAAATCAGCTATCTATTGCTGAACTTCACCTTCGATTTTGCCAGTATCAACTTCTTTGTTATCATTAACTGTTATAAACTAGTTCAAATCGTTCTCATCTAAAGGGCCGAGTAGCCAAATATTATTGCAAAAACAAAGAGTTCGTGTAAAAAAATCGCTATATTCTTGTATTTTATTATTTTAAAATCATGTAAAAAAGTATAAAAACTAGTTGGATGTATATTACTTTAGCATTCTTTATTGAAATGTTATAATAAAAATTACAAGACATTGCTCTTAACGGCAAATATATTCATCTAGTATTCCAATTCTCTTTGTATAGGAATATAGATTTCTCTGTGAAAAGTTAACAAAATATAAATTTATATAATTTCTTTTATACTACAGTATAAATAAATGTTTGTACAATTAAATAACTAAAAAAAACTAAATATATTTTTTCTTGTAAATACATCTTTTTACACATCCTTTGAGCTCTTTAATAAAATATTTACTGTGAACAATAAGACATTTTTAACACGTTTTCATAAGCTTCACTTGTATGTAATGGAATCTTTGAACTCGATTTTTACCCACTTTAAAAGGTCAGACTAATTCGAAATTTCGCCCACTTGTCAAGTACCCATGACAATACGATAAATTTATAATTTAGTTTCATTGTCCTGATCAGGACTTTAATAATTCAGGATTTTAAGGATTTACGAGATTTGGCGACTAATTCATTATATCATTTCTAGATTTAGCGTTTAATTGCATAAACCATTTTCAGATTGGGCGACTAATTCCATTGCCATTTCTAGATTTGTCGACTAATTCCAGATTTTGCAACTAAAAGGTTAAGGTGCAACCCTAAAACCGCAAAATATGTTTCTGGTTAATAAAAAATAAAACATAAAAAATGTTATTTATGTGAAAATAGATAGCGTGGGTGCGTAGTTTTTCTGAAAATGAAAATTAAAAAAAATACTCGTGCATGTGAATAAAAATAGTTTATGTTCTAACTACTAAATATCCGAAGCCCTGTTAACGGAGAGAATAAATACCCTTCAGATCCATTAATTAATATCCATTGAAGAGCAAGACTAATTCAGCAGCCACATAATTCTGCTCCCAAATATCAAACTCAAGGATAAATTCAACAAACAATAAATGATAGTTTTAAAAACTAAAAAAACAGGCTTTTATTGTAGATTAAACTAAAAAATGAAAAATAAATTATAGTTAATATATATATATATATATATATATATATATATATATATATATATATATATATATATATAATATAAAAAACAAAAAACATGCTTTTATAATGTGTGTGTGAATTGAACTAAAAATTAAAAAAATAATTCTTAATATAAGAATAAAATGATTAAAAGGAGAAAATTAATGTCGTTGTAGTAAAAGCGTGGGGTGTGCTTGTTACTACATTTTTACACTAACTCAGCATTTCAGAATAGAACTAGTAAGAAATTTTAACAATTGATTTAGAGCACCCCACGCTTTTATGCCAATTACATTAATTTTCTCGTTAATCATTTTATTCTTATATTAAGAATTTTTTTTTATACTTTTTAGTTCGATTCACACACACACACTATGGAAGCGTGTTTTTTAGTTTTTTTTAAACTAACTTTGAGTTATTTTTAACAGCTTAGATTCTTTACACGTCGTCTATTTTAAAATAATCTTCTAAGTCAACAGAATTTTGAATTTTGAGAAAAGAAAGTTTTTATATTTTTCATTTTAAAAATAAATTTAAAGGGCTCTATGCAAAAGTGATTTCCCGCCGTAGCTTCTATCATTTTTTCGTTTGGGAAGTTAATATTATATTTCCAGGATACACACTTTTCGAAGCTTCCTAGACTTCTATTAGGCTGTTGACACATTCCATTAGGAGAAGTTTATTGCTTCCCATTTTGACTCCCTAGCTTATTGCCTTTCTGTGATAAAAAAAAAAATTCAGCGTGATTTATTTAAAATATTGGTTTTTAGATGTAAATACAGAAAATAAATTCATTTTGATAGATTTATATTTTTACACCTACGGAGACATTCAATTATAAACGGTGACTTTTGGGATTGATTTTCATGAGTTTTTGAAGATAACCTACCGTCAAAGTTTTGGTAATCATAAGAGTTATTTAGCAGCAAATAAAAATTTGATTCGAGATTTTTACTGAAACTATATCTCTTAAAGTAGAGGTCTTCAAACTTTTCGACTCAGAACCCTTAGAACTATAAGGTGATTTTGGAGAGCCCCGTCCTCCCCCTCCATATATAAAAAAAACATATCTTAAGATAATATTTAAAATTGATCAATATGTTATAGGTACTTAATGTATCCGACTATTTGCGACAACTTTTTCTTTAAAAAAATGGAGATATAGAGATTTTTTGTGGTTTCTAGATTTATTTAGTACATTTTAAGAAAAAAAGGTTAAAACTAATAAGAGAAAATAAATAGTGGGGTATACGTTCCATCAAAGTAGAGCGTTATACGAAACTGCGTTAAACGAGGTTATCTAATCATGTAAATAATAGGGTTAGGGAAGTTCTCAAACTTTCAATACTGGCTCCCCCTTTTCAATCACAATTTTTATCGCCCCCTTATACATTAATAATGTACTGAATGCAATAATAATGCACTTTGACGCTAAAGCAACAATCTTTATTACAAACCATACAAATTCATCACATAAGTATTAAATTTTGTATATGTTACTTTTAAGCAAAAAAAATTAAGTAATAGGATAATTATTATGTAATTTTTCCTTTCTCTAATTTTTAAATTGGAACATATTGCAAAATGCGGTGGTTGCTTAGAAGACAAAATATAGATATCAGCTAAATATAGAAAAATAATTCAGAGAGTCAATTTCTAATCATAAAAGCATTCCTTTGAAAAACTTCGCTCTGTAAGACAAGCCCATGGAAGTCGCTAGTATAAACTTGTTCTTAATTTAGTATTAATTAAATAGTTATAAAATACTCTATGCAGCACTGATACATTAAAAGTATACCGGCTGAAGTACCCACTCTTTGCACGAGTTCATTTGTAAGAAAATAAAACATTATTGATATAATCACTGAATTGTAAGGAGAGTAACGCCAAGTGAGCGACAATGTTTACAAAAATGTAAATTGATTTTTTAAAATGATTGCTGAAATTATAGTTAGTTTTAAGCGAACTGTAATTTTAAGCCTCACAGAATTAGCATTTATATTTGATGTTGAATAATGAACAATAAAAAAATTTCTGATGAAGAATAATTGTATTATTTTTAATGTTTAAAGCGAAAAGACTTCAACATGTTTTAACCCTGGAGCAGGCGCGAATTCGATACTAATGGTCGAGCGGAGTTATTGCGTGAGTCACCCCAATCCTTTTTTTATAATTATTTTAACAGTACACAATAAAAATTGTAATTCCAGTGAATAGTTTAATTAAGAGAAAATATACTCACCTACCTTCAAGGACACAAAAAATATTTCGGAAAAATGGTTATCACACAAGGATTATCAACGTTTGCCACTCCCCCAAAAAAGGGAGATATGTGACAAATATATTTTAGTTCACGTTAAGACTGTCAAACAGGAGGAGAGTGTCAGGGCCATTGGTAACAATTAAACTGTTTCGCCAGAATTACCGATTTCGTGCACACTGTGCTCGGCGTGACCACTCCCGGATTAAAAGTGTATTTATTACAATATGGATGTTCTAAAAAATATGTAAAACGTTTTTCATTATGCTTTATATGTTTGGAAGTACTCATAAAAATAAATATTGGCCTAGTAATCCTTCAAACTTCCTTAAATGAAAAAACAAATACATAAGAGCAGGGACGTAACTAACTATACAAGTAAGTTTGAAGGTCAAACCGCGGCAAATACATTCTGCTGCCTACAGCTGATAGCCACAATATAAAGCAGTGATAAATTTCTTATCTTCCTATAAATTATTTTGATTATGGGTCTGGGTTTTGTCCTTTCTCTGAAAGAGTATCATTTTCGGTTTGAAAAGAAAACGTAATAAAAAAATCTCTCATCATGGGTTTACAGCAAATCAAATCAAATGTTTTTTATTTGGTTATAGTATCAAAGATAGCAAAAAAAATGAGGGTTTAAAGTTCAAGCTTTTATTTTTGATGACGTAATATCGCAGATAATATATATATATATATGTATATATATACATATATATATTATATCAGTGTAAATGTGTATTTTTTTATTATGTCAGAAAGTATTTTTTTAACTTCATTCTAGTAAATAAACTTTTTTAATCTTTTATTTTCAATATGATCTTGCCCCCCCTTGTAGGTTTATCGCGCCCCTCCGTGGGGCGTGCCCCACAGTTTGAGAAACACTGGGTTAAGGGAAGATAGGTAGAAAACTGGTCAGGTATTTTACCATTAAATTTATTAATTATGTTTTTTATAACAATAAAACAAAAATGTATTCCTTACAAATATAAAAATAGAATACATGAATATACATATAAAAATAAATAAAATTCTAAGTCTTGGTTTAATGACATATTGCGTTCAATTTCGTCATCAATCCATATAGAAAGTCGTTTTTCCATTTCCTCTTATTTCATTATTTCTAGAATGGTTGATTCTATTTCCTGAGCTTGTCGTAGTTGCACTTGCCACAATGACAGTATTTTTTCTTTATTCTTAAAAATGTTCCTTATTGTTGAAATTGCCAATTTCAATGCAACACCAATTTAAGATTGACGTTCACCAAAATCTAATCTTCTAATCCCTTGCATTTTCCTTTCAAGTCAAAATGCTTTTTCTTGTTGCTCTATTTCTTGTTTTTTATTATCACCCATGATAAAAACTAAAAATCATAATATTTGTCACTATAGCAATCGTTATATTGTATAAATTTACACTTAAAATAACGTCAACAAATGTTTGCAACGATAAAAATACGTTCGAAAACATCACAGGAAAGAAGAAATACAGATAAACTGCTTCGGATATCGGGAAGCTTAATGCTGTGGGCAATTTCTGGGAATCCCACAATTAAAATAAAATAGCGTTAAATCGAAACAGCGCTAAGCGAAGGATTCTTACTGTACTACTCAAATGGGAAAAAATGGGTAAAAATTGATAAAAAATTGCATAAACGGGGCCCGCTCTGCACAAATAGTAAATGAACAAATTCTCAACTTTTCAATGTTGATGTATTACTTTGCTATTCCTTTTTGAAATGACCTTCAGGATCAGAGATATTTTAATTTTTACAAAAACTAGATCATTTTAAAAAAAAGTTATTATGTTCTCATAAAGAACTGTAAATTTTGTAATAAAACAGTGGTTGATAAATCTGAAGGTTAAAACACTTCTACTGTTATGTAGAACTTACACAAAAAAATTCAGTAGATGTTTTTAAAAATTTCTTGAGCAAATGCTGTTTTTGTTTGAGCTTTTCGAAAGAAAGCTCATTTTAAAGTTTGACATCTTATGTAAAGTTATGGCATCTGCTTTTGTTAAAACACTTGTAATCTTTGCTCTAGTGAATGGAAAAAAAAAACTTGGTATTTTTATAAAGTTAATAAGATGAGTTTTAAGATAAAATCATAAAAAAATTGTCAATTTTTTATGATTTTATGATAACCACGATATGATACCTAAACGTAAATACAGTTAAAAAGATTTAATAAGAGCATATAAGTAAATAATTTTTGTTACTTGATATAGAATATACATATAAAGTTGTTTCAAAAAATGTTATTACAAGAAAAAAAACATGTAAAAGCAAATTTTGGTACAAAAAAATTAAGAAAAACAGCATATATATTTTAAACATTCTCCTTTCATGGAAAAGGCGTCTATAACAATGCATTTTTGGCTATATATAGTCAAGAGTTTACAGAGCCTATAAACTTGGCTTTTTGAAAACAAATCCCTTTATTTTCAGAGTTACGATCAATTGAAAGAATAACTAATGTTTTTTTGTTAATATTTCTCTTCTCTGATATAATAAAACAGCTATACTCAACCCGCGGGCCCCATGTGGCCCACCGAGCCTTTTTAAGTAGCCCGGCAATGGTCCATTGCTCTCAGATATTAACTTATTTAAGAACATTGTATTAAAAATTTGGTGGGAAATTCTTTGTCGAGAAATCAAACCTATCACATTGCTTTTTGCTGTCGGTCTCGTACGGGTACGAATTGATATTCTTTTTCTATTTAGAACGGTTACGGTTAGTGATAACAGACAACGGAGGAGTAGCTACGATTTTATGGGTGGAACTATTTTTTAACTATCTTTCATATCTTAAAACGAAAAATATTCGAAGAAAATATATCGTTTCAAGACGATTGGGAGGCTGACTATTTTGTGGTGATAAACAAACATGGATCAGTAGTTGATTGATTTGTCACAAAAGTGCTGTATTTAAAAAATACCAATAAACAGGAATCCTTCAATGATGCATTTCTTCGAAGATCTCTTTAAAAGGTAGTAAATAGGCTTTCTTGAATAATCTTTGCAACAGCAACAAAATGTTTTGCCAGTGGTAATATCACAGTGGTAACAAAGACATCCTATGAAGTTCAAATGATTATTGGTAACCATTTGAAACAGTTTACTGCTGCAGAAATTGTGAATGAGTGTTTCTTAAATGCTTCTATCTTGGTTTTAAAGCATTTCATTCCTCCCTCTCTCCTTTATCCTCTTGTTGCGGCCCGTGTGAAATAGCTGATATATATGTGTGGCCTAGCAAAAAAAAAGATTGAGTACCCCTGTATTAAAATATGCACAAATCTACTTCCAACTTATGTATTTCAAAAATCCTAGTTCAGGCTCTATAGTCTTAGTTGTATGTAGGGAAAATGTTATTATCATAGAAGCCTTTTCTATGAAAGGAGAATGTTTTGAAAATATGTCATTATTTCTTAATTATTTGCCAAAAAGCTTGCTTTTAAATAAATTTTTTATTGTAATAATATTTTTAAAAAAAGTTTTATATGAGTATTCTTGTTCTGTTGGAACTAAAAGCAAAAAAAAAAAAAAAAAAAATCTTTTATAAGTTTTTGGAAAATCATGGTTTAGAACGTCGTCAGTTACTTTATTAATCGATATAAATAGTTTGTAATTCTTGAAATGGTTACGAGCGTAGAAGTATCTTGAGTAGGTTATTCAAAGCATCACAAACTGCTGTGAAAATTATTCTCAGGGGTTTAAGGTTCCCGAACACGTTCGAAGTACTTTTTTTTTTTTTTAAAAAAATAGCATACTAAAACATTATAAGTACTTTTTTAAGGATCAATAGATACTAATATTTAACTCTTTCAATATTTTTTAAAGAAAAATATGCTAAATTTTACAAGAATCCCGATTTTAAGTGAAATTTTAGTTTTTAACACGAGAATGTACTAAAATTTTAATATTTTATTAATATTCAAATATTTTAGAGCTGATCGAGGAAATAATATAAGGAATGTGACATTTTTTATGAGACCATTATTTAAATAATAGGTCTTAACTCAAACGATTTTCATACAATATAAAATACTTAAGCACATTTTATAGAAAATAATATAAGTATCAGGTTCAGAAAGTTTCACAAAAATACATTTCGAATTATCAGACTCGTCATCATAGATGTTAAACAATTGAATTGCCCAATTCTTGTAGATTAAATATCCTTTTCCAGTTTTTCTAATTTTATAAAATGGATTGCTACTTGACCTTTAGGTAACGTAAAAACAAAACTAATTATGTTTTGTATTGACAAAAGATAGTTCTATTCAATAAAATAAAAAAAAAATGTGTGTTTTGATAGGATTTGGTCATTTTAACGTGTAGGAGTACCTTAAAGAGAATGCGATAATTAAGTTTGAAGTACAATCATTCCTAAAATCCTAATGGATAACAGTGAATTATAAAAGTCTCAAACACACACAAATGGAAAATTAACAAAACAGTTTCATGAAGCTTATTTTTTTTTATTTTATTTTATTCTATGATATACTTATATGAGTAAATAATTCCTTGCCGTATATTTCCCGATTCAAAGTTATAATTTATTGAATTACTCAAAAGAAAACACTTTTCGTAAGTACTACCGCTCCGAGCTAATTTATTCACAACCTGCTTTGTTTTAGTGATTTATTGCCTTTTTTCACTTAGAACTAAATATGTCATAAAATCTACTAATGTAAATTATTCTCTAAGAAAACGGTAATTCCAAGCTTACTTTTGTTCTTATATTCAATAATAATTGCATTTAAAATTATCTTGCTTCTTAAATCTTATTTAAGAATGAAAAAATAGGATTACATTTCATTTTTAAAATATCATGTATAACTCATTTCTAATAATGATAAACCCCCTTTCTGATTTATTTTAATCCAACTATTATAATAATATTCATATTTTCTTTACATGTAGCGTGCTATTTTTAAATATGACTTTCGATACAATTATATTTTCTTCTCATTCATTTTTAATGTTTTTGTACTTTTATTATTAAGTATAAGAGGTTTAGTAACTAGAAAAGATTGTTATGGAACAAAGAATTGATGATGAGGTTTTTCATTAAAATGCACTACTTACATTAATTATGTGTTACGCTTATACTACTTTACATGTTTTGAAATGCCATAAAACACTTAAAAAGTTTCGTGTTAAATCATTCACGGAATAAAACACTTAAAGTAATAGTTCCATGAAAAAAGGAACATGATATTGCTAACGAAGCTGTTCTTATTTTACATTTCTTCATTTTGTAAAATAGTTCTTTTACTATTATATCTACATTAGAGAGGACAATTGTCGATTGCAATCAACCAGTGGACCTTTCAGACATTTTGGGGTCAGCGCATTCACTAAGATCTAAGACACGCTTACTACAAGAAATATATTAAGGGAACACCGACGCCAGCTATACTAGAGAATCGGTTTTCCACAATAGATGCGACTGTGTTTACCTAAGCAGATGATTCGATAAATGTGTAGACGACACATGTACCTTCAATGATAGCGAACGATGACACTTAACATGTTCACTGCCTCTCAGGGGAAAAAATCGATCACTACGATGCCAGCCGTAGAAAGGAATTTTTACCCACACGTCGACTGAAAGGGAGAATAAATGTTGATGATCAGCTCTTCCTACGATAGCACGGGATTGGCTATTGAGACATCATCCCACATCCCACGTTTCCATGGGAATGGGTTCCGGAGTTATGTAGTGCGAAGACTTGGGAATTGGTAGAGAATAATTGGAAAAAAACATACGTCAGTTTCAGGGTTATTGGTTCACGAATGCTCTCTGCTATTAGCATTGAGTACGTTCACGCTCCAAAGTCCATCAATCACTCATATTTATTAAAGATTCAATAAGACAATTTTGTGTGTGTTATTTATGTTTTTCCAGTAAGAATAGCAATCTGTCATATCTTAAAGGAAGGGTACAATGTCAGAAACAAGTGTTAAGGGGAAAAACATACAATTTTAATTCAGAATACAACACCTACGCCACTGGGTCGACCGCACCACCTTAAAAAGATTAAAAGTAGACCGTACCCTGGAGAAGTCTGCTCACCCCTGCTCTACATATTATACGTGTTTTGGCGATGCCACCTTCTATTTCTGAAATGTTACACATACGCAAAAAGTTGAAATTTAATTATTTTTTTAAAAACATAATACAATGGAGTTATTAAAATAAGATAGATAAATAAGACAATTGCTTCAAAATTCAAATATTTCTGAAAGTGGAATGTTGCTTACTACTATTACATCTGTAACACAGATTATACTTGGATTACGTCAACTTTTATATAAGTATTATTTTCTTACTTTGAGAAATATTTACTTAAGCTTATATAAATCTTAACTATTTTCTTTTCATGTCATTTAATTATTTTGCCAATCTTATAAAATGATCTATTTTTGTATTATTGCAAACCTCAGAATGAAAATACTTATTGAATAAAATACATGCTGTAGTTGAAATAAATTTGATATTAGTTTAGATTTCTCAACTCTGCAACTACTCAAAGAATCCAAATTAAAGCGATATTTTCTACGTTTTCTACGTTATGTGTTTTTTAAAAATGTTTAAAATAGTTATCAAAAGAAATTTCTTGTAATTATCAGAATAAATAAAACTTTACCTACATAACACATTCAATAACTTAAGAATACTTGGTACCCTTTGAGAAAATTTCTTTATTTACGTATTTAAAAATTATATTTTAGCATTTTATACAATGTTTCGATTCAAGAAAATGATACCAGTTGAAAATTTTCATATATTATTCACCCAAGTTTAAAAATTTAATTTTTTTTAAGAAAATTTCGAAAATTTCAAAATTCTACTCCTTTTGTAAGTATTATTTTTTTTACCTGAACTTTTTTTGTAATATTCTTATGGATGTGTTCTAAGCAACTTAAGGGATCGTGTTTATACAATAACTTAATTCGTTTTCGAGAAAAAAAATAAAATGTTGATATACAGGCTAAAAATCAATGAAAAAGCCAACATGTCTTACATTTTATTTTTTTTAAAAAAAAAGTATTCAGTTCATAGCAAAACGGATCCCTAATTTTATTACATGCTTTATTTTTAACATGCAGGAAAAAATGGAAGTGATTGGTAAATAATTGTCGAAGGAGTAGCGTTTTGAATGCACTAAGGTTTCGAAAAACACAAACTGAGAAAAACCACTTTAAAGTTTATAATTCTGAAAAAATAATTATTATAAGCTTAATTAAACTTAAAATACCACTTTAGGATATTAGTTATACATTTTTCTTTAAAATAATTGCATTTTCATATATTTTCAACCCACACATTTTTATAAATGATCAACTTTTAGAGAATACTAATTGCACAAGAAAATTCAAGGAACACTTTAAACATTTTTTTTTCTGTCACGACAGAAATTTTAGCTGTTTTTCTTCTTATAATATTAAAGTATTACATTTGTATGAACAATATATCAGGAATAAGAACTGAAATTATAAAATTATTAATATAAAAAGGCTTATTTTAAAAATTTTACATGCACACATTTCACAAAGAAGAACAAATGATTGTATGTAGTGTCTCGGAAATATTCTGCTTTATATATTGCACATTCTTTTTTTAATGCTATTATTTCTCTTTATAAATTATATTTTTTTTATCAAAACGCTTTTTTTAGCTTTTTTTTCTAAAAAGGGGGCGTTGCTGAATTGCCCAATTTGTTTTCAAATGAAGTTTTATTCAACTTCTAACTTTCCGACATGCACAAGTGATATATCAATCAAAAGATAATAATGCAAAGAATAAGATTAAAGGAAAATAAAAAAAACGATAGGTCTGTGATTTTTGGGGTATCAAGTCCTCTTAATGTTTCTTGTTGTGACTTGGAGATTATTATTAAAAGGATCATACTATCTGTATATTACACGAATGGTTTAATTATACCGTCATCGACTGCCTCAAGTAGTTGACGCCATAACTCAACTGACGGTGCGTCAACTGATTTGAAGATGTAAGTCTCCAGTAGCAATTCTGTGTCTCGACAAACTGTCTCCCAAACTTCTCAAACATGTACTGTAACTTGAATCCAACATTTTCCTACAGACCAATACTCACTTATGTCAAGACTTGATATAAGATGCACACTTGTGAGCTATTATTCATTCAATATATATTATTGAACTTTCCATTTGGTTAGCAGATTTTAATGCTCAGAAAATTGTGAGAAGATAGAAAATGAATTATAGTACTATTTTGATTCGCAAACATAAATAATTTTTTCATCTTAATTTGTTAATATTTTATTCTATGTAATTTTATTTCAGTGATCTAAAATTCGAAAAATTAATGCATCTTAAATAAAGCGTATATTTGTGTAAAATGATCACTTTTGTTAATGAAATATTTTTTTACATGATTTGCGTAAAAAAAGAAGTTTTAGTTTAATCAGTTTTAAACAAAGTCAGTTTTCTTACGAGTGATTTTATTGTTCTATTTTTCATTATTTGTCATGCATTGTTTCTTTTCATAAAAGTTGTACTGGTGAATTATTGGCCTCTTTCTATCCATTCAAAGTGATTTAAATTTTTAATAAAATTTACCGGAAGAAATAGAAAAAATACCATACAGCGGATATTTTCTTTGATGACAACCATAGATCTTTCAAATAGATTAATCTATAGACCATTGAATACTTTGCAGATACAATAAGAGATGTTAAAATCTATTACAGGTTTTCAATAGATACCAATACTGAATATCGCATCAACACTGCCACATCGTCACCCATCCGGTACAGTGGTTAGTGACGCTGACTGTAGGGCTTGGGTTCTAATCCCGGAGAGGCATGAATATTTGCAAATGTATAGTGCTTTCGCGGTATGGAGGTATTCTAAATAACCTTCGAGCTGTTAGTTTTCTCATGAGGTTGGTGGATGGGTAAGATACGTGGGTGGCCTCTGACCACCCTAGTGTGTTTTCCATCAAAATCGGGATGAAAACAAAGTAATTTGTACTGTCACCTATATGGTGTTAAAAGTTACCGTTAACGACAGGCGTAACTTAGCATTTTGCTTTGATGAATTTTGTGGGCCTTAATCTGGCCTTTACCGATCATGTGATATCATTAAGAGCAACAACATCTCCATTTACACTGGAAATCATTCAGTAAGAGAAATGATTCTCAGCGATATTTGATATAGAAGCAAATCTATACGCAATTTCATTCCACTAAGTCAGGGATTCTCAAACTTTCACTACTGGTGACACAATTTTCAATCATAATTTTTAACGTGCCCCCCCTAAAATAATAATGTACTGAATGCAATACTAATGAACTTTTTGGCGCTAAAGATACAATACGATCAAAATTACAAACCGTACAAATTAACAAGATAAGTATTAAATCTAATATATATTATAAATGCGAAAGTTTGTGAGTATCTTTGTGGGTCTTTCACGCAAAAACAACTGAATTGATTTTAATGAAACTTTACAGTAATATAGCTTATAAATCAGAATAACACATAGGTTAAAATTTATAAAGATATTGTGAGAAGTCTTCAAAATATAACGACAAATGTCAAGAAAGTAGGAAAAAATTCTGCCATTTGCAAAAAGCCCGTGACAGCATTCATCTATCTTTTTTATCCCTTCTGTTCATTGATTCCCTTCATCAGTGTCATCACTATTTTTATTTCATAATAAAACTAGATTTCGAAGGGAAAGGGGGGTAGCAAGATTTTAACATAAAAAGTAATATTAATATATTACACTTTCTGATATAAATTATTTACACTATTTTAAGCGTTCATTACACAAAATTTGTAACTATGACAGTGGAAGGAAAACTATGAAATTAAAATAAAATATCAAAATGTTTTTATATCATTTAGTTTTTTTCTTTTTGAATGTTTTTTTTTTTCAGTACATGTAAATATATATCTACGCTTCCCCCATACTGTTTTTTATAACTTATATATATATATATATATATATATATATATATATATATATATATATATATATATATATATATGTGTGTGTGTGTGTGTGTGTGTGTTTTAAAAGTATTTCTATTAATTCATTACTAAATTAATTATTTGTTAATTAAAAAGTAAATTGTCTATTATTTTGGATAATAATACATTTCAGAGACATTTTTAAGCTAACTAAAGAATCGTTTTCTTTTATTGCTTCACATTAATAATTTTTTAACTAATGCAATATTGTTTTTTAAAAGTCATAGATCGAAATTTGAAGCTATATTTTATCTGTGAGGGGGAGGGGAAGAGGAAACAGTAATTTCACACTAAAAAAACTGTGTTATGCCGGGCTAGAGGGAGGGGAAAAAAACCTGTCTTAAATCGAAAATATGTGGAACAAATTTAGAAAAAGGGAAATTAAATGAAATAATTTTAGAAATCACTTACATTGCGTGCGAACAAACACACACCTAATTGCTGGCGTCATGAGGGAAAGAGAAAGCCCGTGCAAAGCCGGGCCATGCAGCCAGTTTTGTATATGTGTGTGTTATATTTTTAAGTAATATATATATTTATTTACTTTTTGGTTCGGTTCACTATAAAAGCGTGTTTTTTGTTTGTTTTAAAACTATAGTTTATTTTATAATTATTTTTACTATACGCGATAAAAATCACAATTCCAGGGAATAATTTAATTAAGAGAAAATATGCTTACCTACTTTCAAGGACTTTTCAATTTTTCTTTGACAATTTGTGAAAAATTCCAATAAAACTGAAGAAAATATTCCAAATGTGCGTTCCCTTAATAAAGGACATAAATTAGAGACACTTTTCGCTAACAATACAGAGACATTGTTTTTCAGCAAAATTGTCATATTTTGTTCTCGTTTTTGTAGTTGTTCTGTCTGAGGATCTACAAATAGCACTTTGAACTTTTTCTTCCTTGTGTCTTTTTGACAAGGCGAAATGCTACATTATGGCTTTATAAATTTCTTCATAGAGATCATTAGGCAGCATTTGAAATTTCAAATAAACTCAAACGTTTCACATATCTAACTATTTTCTCATATTTACTTTCGCTATCATGATTAATATGCATTATTTCATCAGGTTCTTCAATTGCTTGATCAGTTTCAACTTTCTTCAATAGGGATCCCAAATGCCCATTTGTTTTATATATTCTGCTCATTTACCATAATAAGTCGCACAACACAGCAATCAAAACCACAAAATAGCTCATGGGGAAAGTGTAGCATGTTCTAAAAATAATTGTGTATCACGTTTTTCATTAAGCATTATATGTTTCAGAATACTCATAAAAATACATCTTGGCTAAATAATTCTTCAAAGTGTTCAATATGCTTACCCATTTATCATTAAACTCTTTCACATGGGGAAAAAGTAACAGAAAAATATTATTTACAACTTTCCTAAAAGTAAAAGAGACGGAGTGAAACATACCAGTAAGTTTGAAGGTCAAATATATTATAATCAAAAGTAGTATTTAAGGGGTTAAAAGAAACGTTATAAAATTCTCTCATCGTGGGATTGCAGTAAATCAAACAAAATGTCATTTTTATTTGGTTTTAGGATTAAAGATGGCTAAAATGAGCGTTTGAAGTGGAATCTTTTATTTTTGATAATCACCAGATGATAAAAAGAAATTATATCAGTGTAAATGTGTATTTCTTATTATGTTAGAAATCATTTTGTTTTACTTCATTCCAAAAAATTATTTTTTTAAACCTTTTATTTTAAATATGCTCCGCCCCCCTCGCAGGATTACCTCAACCCCCAGGGAGGCGCTCCCCACAGTTTGAGAAACACTGCACTAACTCTATAAAAAAGTGGCAACAGAGGGCTTTCCCAATGTGCTTGTGGGAGGAGGCATTATTAAGATTACAATAAAGTTTCACTAACCAAAGATTGTTACTGTAATGCCAACACAACCTAAAGAGCCAGAACAATTGAACATTCACCTCTCTATACTACGGTGTTTTGATGCCAACACAGTTGCAAAACAGAAGTTCTGCACAAACTTTCGGAAAAAAATTATCACTGTCAGAATTAAAAGTACAAGATAATGATGTAAGATAATAAGGACCACCTAAACAGACTCAGGACAAAACACTTCAAAAGCATTTATGGAGTGTCAGTATTATCCGGACACACAGCTGGATTCCAAACACTTTTTCAGCAGCTTTTCGATTGCCCATCCCCTTTTCAAACTTGACATTGGAAGTAACTGAGCACATTATACTCCAGGACATTTTCAAGACAGTGATTCACACCGTTGGCTCTATCTAATTTTTATCATCGTTTCTGCCCGTGCACTTTGTCATACACGACAGCAAAGACATCAAATGCCACTGAAATTGTGTGGGATCCGTAGTGACATGATTTTGTTTTCTAGAGAACACTAGGTCCACTAACACAAATACCCATTCAGGAATGGATATTCTTGAACAATTGCTGAATAATCCATTGTTCAGTATGATCAAAGAACCGCAACCATTAGATTTAGAAAAAAATCGTATTTCTTATTAAGGAATTTAGGTTATTGTTCCCCGTCTTGGCAAAACCGTGGTTTTTACCTACACTAATCTTTCAATTAAGCTTTTTTTCTATACTGCATGTGCCCCCTATTATTTTTTCCTTTGTTACTCTAACTTCATCTTTTAAGTATTACATTGTACCTCTCTGGTACGAATTCTATAAATCTTATTTGATTTTTCATTGGCTTACGTTAAAAATCACAATGTAGGATGTAGGCTTACGTTAGGATGTAGCTTACGTAGGATGTAGGATACTATGTGTAGGCTTACGTTAAAACCACAAAGTAGGATAACTTACGTTAAAATCACAATGTGAATCATCGGCTTCAGTCTATGTTCAAAGTTCCCAACTTTTACACTGTATCACGTGACGATTTAAAATTTTGTATGGCCCCTTAACTGGTTTTCTAGTAAACCGTAAGAGCTACCAAAAGCTGGTCACATTTGGCGTGCTTCTATGTTGTATGGGCACAATTATTTTCTTCTACCTTACATTTGCACACATTTTGCATCCCGAAAGTGAATTGTTATTGCTAATGATCTTAAGAGATGCGGTTTGTCCATGGTACTGAAATTCTTCTTATCCGGAATTCTCTTTGTGGTGAAGGCGGAAACTTTTCAATAAAGGCAGGAATTTAGATTCTTGAAAATATTCGATAAATAATAGGAATTGGCAAGGCAATGGGCAATTTGTTGCTTGAGAAGAAATGAAAATGGGAAGTTAATCCAAAAATGTTGATATTATCTCTGTCCCCTTTGCAGAAAGTGGATTATTACTGACTACCATTACACTAAGATCATCTAGACCTAGTATTACACCATGCTTCAGATTGTGTGTGTATAAACATATGGCCACCCACACAAAAACCTTAACCGTTTGAAAAAGAGGTATGAACATGGAGTGTTTTTGTAAGTATGACAGAAATCCTTTTAAGATACATAAAATATTTCTTCATAGTATATAGAGTGAGTGTACTTATAAAAAGCAAACGTTAAGGGGTTTTGAGTTTCACAATCATAAAAATAAAAAATGCTGTAAAAACTTTAAAATTAAAAATTAAAATAAAATTCTTCCATTTTCGAATTTTTAAAAATTATTTTGCTTTGTGTTATATGCAATAAAAGATGCACCTTTTTTTTTAAAAAAAAACTGCGCTATAAATTGACCACTTAAGAGAATATTATGCAACAGCCCTTCTTAGTTTCCCTAATGGGTATAGTTGACATCAAATTTCAAATTAAAATTAAAGTGGAAAAGCTAGAGATGTGTTTGTTATATTGATCAAATGTTCCAGCTGTTTCAATCCTGCTATGAGCTCATACTCTTTATATATATATTTATTTATTTACCTTGGTGGAATTTTCAATCGTTCATAAAATACATTTTAAAGCGCTCAATTGAGCTGAAATGTTATATACATGATTATTTTGGATTATAATGCTATAATTTAATTATAATTAATAAACATTAATTGATTAAAACTAATTATTTAAAGAATTACAAATACAGCCACGTTGGCATCATTTTTGGCGACTTGTGTCAAAACTTGAAAAGGTTTTTTTTCTCACGTTTTAAAGCTTTCATTTGAACTGAAACTTTATATACTCAATTACTTTGGATGAAAGTAGGATACTTTAATGATAATAAATGAAACTTAATTATCACTTAATATTGTGACTGTATCATATACATATACATATTTATATTAATTGTAACTATTTAATTAAAAGTAGCTAGAATAAAATTTTCCTTTGTTTGATCTAAGTAGGAATTGACTTAAATCTTTTTTTATATTACTTGTGTGTGTTTATTTGTTTGTTGTATTCTGTTTTCTTTTCTTAATTCTTGCTGTAACTATTCATAATCTGCTCATTAGAAATAAAAAAAAATTAAAGTGGATGAAAATAATTTATATTTATCTACAACATTAAATGTATACCCGTATATTTAAAATCTAAGTGAAAGTTTCACATCAACAATTTGTTTTATATGTATACTATCGCTTAAAATATAACGAGCCTATGTTCCAGGTTATAAAATATTTCTCTCTTTACTTGATTAATGCTATTAAAAGAAGTATTTACAGTTAGCTGAAATCTAGGAATGCCTTTTCATTCGCAATTCCTCGACATAATTTAATTCCCAGGAATTCAGAATGATCCTAAATAACGGAAAATTAATTTTCCCGAGTCGAATCAGTGAATGCTGTATACGAGAATACAAGGAGTTTCGTTCAAATTCATTGAACTATTGTAGGCTCTTTAAAGTTATAATAAATAATTCATAGTATTGCTTCGAAGAAAAGCTTTCGCTTCCCTCAAAATATATTTTAATATTAATGAAAATATCAAATGATATACATTAATTATTCTTTATATGTTTTTACTTGCTCTTCCCATTTATATGTTCCATTTTAGTTGAGCAATACGAAATGAAAAAAAAATCCCTTTTACTGAACATTATCCTTAAAAAGGATGTCTTTAAAAATAATAGCTTGTAGAGAATTATAATTTAACGATTAAGTCATTAATTTAAGTTACGTTTTAGTTGATAATAATTAAACTAAGCGAATCAAAATGGTTCAATTACAAAAAGATAGAATTTATAAATATTCATGTAACACTATATATATATATATATATATATATATATCTCACTTAATATTAGTTTAAATTCTAATTTTATATATTTTTCTTTTAATCCCAATTGTGAATGCCATTATCTAAACGCCAGTCTCATTTAAATTCCTGCGTCAAAAGGATTAAATCCTGTGTTAGGACAAACGATGTCGCCATACCTATAAAAAGTAAGGCTGTGTGTGTGTGTATGGAATAGCGATGTGCAAAGATTGTCTGGGTCAAGTTTTTTCAAAGACCACATACGCAATTTCAAAAAATAAATCCTTTTTCTCTTCATATGACTATCCTTCTTTTTAATTATGCTTATTGTAATTCGCTAGCTGAGAAAGTGTGGGGATTCTTCTGTCCCTTCTTTCGGATTTTTTAATTATTTTTTTTATAGATAATAGATTCAAAGTGGTCACACTACTCATGTTTAAATTAAATTAAGAATTTTGTTTTTTCTACTAGGGTATTCTCTAATCACGACTATTTCCAGAATGTATTACATTATATACAGGAATTCTGGAGCAGGAACTTTACTGGTATTACCAATATACTAAATTTAAAACCATTAGAGCAACTAGAAGAACTAAATTAGTGCTTCTATTTTCATTCTTTTGATTTTATATCACAATAAATAGGAACTTCGAAACTAAATTTTATTTGATTGATGCACATTAATTTTAATAATTACTATTAGTCCTTAAAGAATTCATTTCAAATAATAATGCAATTTTCAATATTATTGCAATTCGTAAAAGCGTTATCGGTTTTGACACACACACACACATCAAACATAATTTACTTTTGTTGAAACACTATATACAGGGTGTCTCAGGATTACTGGGACCAACTTAGAGGGGAGGGAGGGAATTAGCATCCCATTATTGGAAGTATTCGTTCGGTACTTGGTGGCGTTGTTCACAAGAGCATTGGAGGAAACAGATCTTCAATACCGCAATTATCTCCGGCAGAGGAGTCTGGAACATCTTACGAACAGCTAGCTGGCAGATATGCACCTGATTTACGGATTGACAGAGGAAATTGCTTGAGCAGCAGAATTATTGCATCGTGAAAGGATTCACCGGATGTTTACTAATTTTCATCACAATTTGAGTGAATATGGATCATTTTAAGGTAATAGGCATTATAAGAGTGAACCCGAGTGATTCGAAATTCCAGCATAGAACAAAATGTGTTGGATACATTTCGAAGGAATCCGAGAACAAATGTGCGATCTGTCACTGGAGGATCTCAGAGTAATTTGCATCGGTTTTGCAACGTGAAGGAAAACTCTATTACACTCCTCCTATCTTCAAAGAGTACCGTCACAAACTGTGATGTAAATTAGTAAACATCTGGCTGTCCGACGCATCTTTCTGTGGGTAACTTCTGCGATACAGTATTTCTGCTATTCCTGTATTTCCTTCTGCTAATCCATAAATCAAGTGCATATCTGCCAGCTAAGTGTTCGTTACACTGTTCCAAAATCCTCTGTGGGTGATGACAGCTTAAATGACTGTGGTAATACAGGTATGTTTCCTCCAAAGCTTTTGTGAACAAACGCCACCTACCACCGAACAAAGACGTTTCCGACCATGGGTTGCTATATATTTCTCTTTGTGATGTTTCCTACCTCCCCTTAAAGTTCGTCTCAATGATTCTGGGACTTAGCTACGCCAGTGTTATTTTACTCACGGCTCTAAAGTTAACATTCCCCATAAACCAGCGAGCATTAAGAACTTACATGACAAATTTTGAGTACTTATTATAAATAATTAATATTAATTTTAGCTTCATATCCCCAAGTAGGAAAGGCGTAGGTCAAGATCGGTTTAAGAAGGTAATAAGTGAATTAACCAAAATAAAGTAGCTTGTATAAATTTTGAATAATTATGTTTCTTTTGCCATTGTATATGTACGTCGTATAAAGAATACTTTGTTTTGTTGTAACAGATGTTACACATTTCTTACATAAAACTACTACATATAAATAATAAGGTACTAAGATTGCATTATCACACCACCGAATCGATGAAATCCAAAGAAAAGTTTCCGTGCTGTTATTCTTACAAAAAAAAAAGTATTTTTTTCGAAAATATGATCGAAATTCCAACCGCACTTCGTCCTCCTCATCAAATTCTCATTGGCTTTTCAAGAACTGCTCTATTTTTTCTCTGTGGCATTTTTACTTTATTCCTACTGCGTAAAGGGATACGCTGCGAGTTGTTATATCGATATCTGTGGTCCTATTCACATTTTTTTCACTTTCAGTAAAAATTTCACTCTTTTCTTCTCCCCCTCCCTGTCTCTTTGTTGTGACTAACTTTTTTTTGATAGATAAAGAGGTTGCAGATAAAACTTAGAAAAACTTCTTGCCCATCTATTTTTTTTATCGATTTGAATATATCTATACACGTTTTTTTACTTCAGATATATCGAATTTTTCTTTTTAGTCTACCACAAATGATAACGTATCTTTCAGCTTTTATATATATATATATAAAAGGGAAGTATGTTTTGATAAAATTTATAAAATGTTCATCCTTATTTTCTTCCTACACACAGGATATTTTATTTTCACTCTATATTCAGAAATATTAAAAAAACATCGTGATATATTAACCAGATGTAAGAAAATTCAGAAATTTGCTGAAGTTTCTATTACATTTATAGTAAACTAAAACAGGATATTATTTTAAGAACTATGGGAGAAAACTTGGGTTATATTTACACATGCATTTATTAAAATGTCTGCGTAAAAAGCATTATATATTGAAAGTGTATATGTCATACATCCCAAATTCTTCTCAATTCAAACATCTAACACAACATGAAAGTCGCATAATTCTAGAATTATATCTTCTCAAAAACAAACTCAGTGGCGCAACAGCTCCTGAGGGCCAGGGTCTACAGTGCCTCTCCCAGTATACGTGACCATTGGGCGCTGAGGTGCATTCGCAGATGTCCCGATCAGGGGGTCAGTCTGAAGCGAGACCCCCCAGTGTTTAAGCCCCCAAGCATGTTTGGTACCCATTTATAGACCCACTGCGGTAGGGATGAAAGGTTGAGTCAACCTTGCCCAGCCGGGGAGTAGAACCTGGACCTGTGGTGTGGAAGATTATATCTTCTAGAATTACATAAAATCTAATGTACACTCTTTTGAAAAAAAGTCGAAGCACCATGAAGAAATTATTTGTTTTAAATGTAATTAAATATGTGTACAGCTAACACACAGATAATACAATGATAAAAAAATCAAGGCCATAGGGCCCGTCTACGGTGGACGGTTACAGCTGGAATCTTCAAATCAGTAGTTGGTGGAATTGCCCCTGGAGGCGATACATGCTTGTATACGCCTTGGTAAAGCGTGAAAAAGGTGCCTAATGTTATCCTACGATACATTCTGCCAGGCATTCACTAGTTGTTGCTTAAGATCTGTGACGTTTTGGGATGCCCGAATCTGGCACCCTACCATGTCCCAGGAATACTAAGTTGGTGAAAGATCAGGTGACCTTGCTGGCCGAAGAAAGGGTATTTAAATCATACAGGCAGTCAAGGGATATGCGAGTGGTATAAGGACTAGCATTATCTTGTTGGAAATTGGCCCCCAGATCGCATTCCTTTGAGGGCAATACAACTAGCCGCAGAATGATATCAACATATCGTTGAGCTGTTAAAGATGTATGGAGGATTACAAGAGATGATCTGCTATCGTCTGAGATAGAACCCTACACTGTCACACCAGGGGGTGTGGCTGCATGCTTTTCTAAAACAATGACCGATTGATATCGCTAGTTCCGGGCATCCAGGCACGATGGTCATCTGCTTCAAATGCAAGACGGGAATCATCGCTGTGCCAGTCTGATGGCAACCATGATGATCGGCTTCAAATCCTCTGCAGATGATTCCACTAATGTTGTGGGGTCAAAGGCTGACGTCTTAAAGGCCGCTGTTAGCGCAATCTCGCCTCAGCCAAGCGCCGCGAAATGGTGGATGGTACCACGGGGAGTAATGAAGAGGCTGCAGAATGTTGAATATTTGACAATTATACCATTTGAGTAGTTTAGGTCTATCGAACAATCATCCGACCTTGTCTCGCATTTGTGCATCTTGACCTTCCAGAGCATTCATTTCGCCGATAAGTTCCTCACAGCAACTAATGCTATCAGCACCTTTGCACATCTGTGTCTGTTACAGACTACGACCTATTGCTCGGTATGACCACCCAGCTTCAAGCATTCCGACCATACGACCATGTTAGAAGTCATTCGGTCGTCCATAAGGTCTTCGAAAACGTCAGCCAAAGTTGGTCATCATTCATTTTTTCTCTTGGGAATCACAGCAGCGAAAACGAAAAAAAGAAAAGTTTTCCACCTCTATTACAGGTTTTAGGCTTTGCGAGTTGCGCAATCTTGTGAGTTGCACTCTACAACCGAAATTCACGTAAACTGGTCCTTAAAATTTTATTATTTACATGTTCAATCAAGATGTCTTTTGCATGCAACATTTCATCAAGATCGGACAACTCTTTTTTGGTGAGGCGATTTGTTTGTAAAATAGTGTATATTAAAAGCTTTGCAATGCACGTGTTAAAAAAGTGAAAAAAAGTAATAAAAAATAAATAATCAGATAAAAAGCAAATATGAGGATAGATGCAATTTATCTAGTACTGTAAATGTTCAGAAGGTGCAGCTGTTTCGCACACATGAACATACAATATATGGAAAAAAAACCGGAGATTTAGCATGAGCCACTTCGGTCTGTTGGTAATCATTTAATAGAACCATTTATCATCGCAAACAAAGCATATCGCAGTACAATATTCTAGGGTTTCTTCAACAAAGGCAACTTTACTTAATTGAGGAGTTCAGAAGGAAATAAGTGATCTGATTTAGAAGGACACATTGGTCCGCCCGTCCTATAACATTCAGATCCATTCAGAATGTTGCTGTAGAACCGCAAACCATGCGATAACGTAGCAGCATAGTTTGGTGTGCTATTGTCTACATCAGACGTCGGTCCCCGATGCCAAATGTATTATTATGACAGCTAAAGAAATATTGGATGAATTACTTTGAACGGTAACAATACTTTTTCATCGGGTAATATCGGACGTCCTTTAAAAGCAGCATACACACAACTGGGAACAGCCTGCATCAATTCGCAAACCCTACAAAGTGCTTCTTTGACCTTGAAAGCTCCTGATTCATGAGCTTTATTTAAAATTCTATAGATATATAGATTATAAGAAATTTTATATTTTGGTTGTTAGGTACCAAGAGTTTTGCAAAATGTTCTAGTTTTATTTATGTAATTGGTTAAAAAAATCAGAAGTTACAAAGAATTTCTTAAAAAGTGATTTAAATATCCCAGACGCTCTTAGTGTATTACTGTTGATAAATTAGAAGAAATCCAGTTGATTTCAATACGAATTCTTGTTGACGAAATTTAAAATCTGGTTTAGAAGTAGCATGTGCTATAAAACACTTTATAATGATATAATTCCTACGTTTTCCACATGCAGATAATTTAACAATTACACGTAAAGATCAAAATATTTTCGAAAACTTTTTCCTTTTATCTTTTTGTCTTAAAACTATTTATTAATTAATCCCGCATTCCCGGCTACAGTTATTGATGTAGTTTACCGCACAATTTAAGTATCTGCTCACTGAGTCGGTTTGAATCGAAATGGTTGCGGATGTAATGTATTATTCTTAATACATGAGAATAAATGGAATTCTTACTGTATATACATTTTCTTTCGTATAACTATTTAGTTCGATGTTTTTAAAGACATTTGTAACTCAAATGCTGAAAAGATGTACAAATTGTATTTTCTTTTCAAAACCTCGTCTTGGACCACCAAAATTTTTTCTAGATTCAAACCAGTGATTTGTCTTACGTGCTGCCAAAATCAAACTTGCACAACATTCGAAAGGAGTGGAAATACCCAGCTAGATCTAAACCTCTCTACAAAAACATTAAACACAACAATCAAATATGCATCAGAAGACATCCTATACCTCAACACCATCTGTTGAATTATTTTTCCTTTATCACACGTTTTTGTTCCAGTAGTACTTTTTTTTTTTTGCTCAGTTCCAAGACGACTAAAAATAGCATACAATCTCTTCTCCCCTTCCCTCCTTCATACCATGTAAATGTCTTTCTTTTCGCCTTTCTACAGCTGTGCTTCTAAACTAATGATTGTTTAATCACAGCACCAAACGATATTTTACGAAAAACCGCACCAGACCATTATTTTCGTCAGCAGACGATCGAACGACCTTATTTCGAAAGTCGAAAAAATTATTACGGTGTACTTTTTTTTTCTACTTCTTTTTTCTTCATAAAGAACGATAATTTTTTTAACGTACGCGTAAAGTACTAAAAAATAGCAAATATAAAAAAACGAACCTAAGTACGAAAAGAAACCGTAAAAAAATAATAATAAAACTTGGGAACAAACTATGTTAACAAGGAGTTTTTGAAAGAAATAAAACAACATTAAATGGGATAGAAAAAGTTGAACCATAAGTTTTTGACAGGCCCCCAGAGCTCGGCAATGTCATGAATCAAGCGCGGGAAGACGTTGTTTGAGAACTAACAAAAATCACGTTAGAAAAGTCTCAAGATTTGTGGGAGGAAAATTGATTTTGGGAGCTGTGATAGATTGCTGCAAAAATAATTCTTAAATGAGTTCGGATGGTTAATAAAAGAAAAAATGCTCATTGTTAAAATATGCAATCAAAATAAGTATATTATAATTATATCACGGAAACCAATACAATGCTACATTTTTCAATACTATTAACATGAATTCTTTAAAGTTTTAGAAAATAAAAACATATTTTCCTTTAAGATTTTGAAAAAATGCTACAATGTTGATAATGATTATCAACATTTTCAAAAGACTTTCAATGCAATTAGGAAGATGTAATGATGTAGGAAATTGATTTTCATTTTGAATGTAGATTTTTTAATCCATATTTCTAGTGAATTGTTTGTGTGATGTATTTTAATTGTATTCATTTCATTACTGGAAAAATTTCATGTTTTTATTTATCTTACAGTTAGTAAATATTTAGTCTCATTTTTTTCCTACTGGAATTTAAATTTGAGAACAATAAATATACTGTTAAATAAAATAACAAAGTTGTAAATTTTTGTCCAAATATTTTTTGTTATAATTTTTTTTCATTGGTCAGTACCAACCTTTTAGTCAAAAAAATATTTGGTAATAAACTTTAGGAACTCCAGAGGTAAAATATTTAAACATGCTTTATTTTATTTTATACATGTATAACATACTTAAAAATGCATCTAAAAAGAATGGCAAACTATGTAAAAGGAAAATTGTAAATTAAATTTTGATTAAGAAAATTTAAGTGAATGAGGAAAAAAGCCAAATGTCTCTATCTCTCTCTCAGAACAAAAATACTGAAAAACAACTTTTAAATAGAAATGAATCATTAAAAAATGTTTAAATAGCCTTAAAAATATTTAATAAATGTTTTAAAAACATCTCAGTCTTACACGCAGTTAATTATTAATATTATTATAGATTTATTTAAAATTTTATTGTAAACAATTTCAAAAACTAAAATATATAAAAGACTGGAAAAATAATAAAAATATGAATCTAAGAAGGTTTAAAGTAAAGTAAAGGATAAAATAACTTTTAAATAAAAATCGCGTATTAAGTATAAAGTAATATTGAATCCGGAAAAAGTTTTACCAAACAAACAAACTATTTTACAGAATTTACTCAGAAAATCCAAAGTTTTTCGCAAAAAAAGAATATTTTTTCATTACCAAAATATTGTTTTTAATAACGAAAATGTAAAGCAAAGCTTCCCAAACATTTTTGTCTCATAGACCTTTTGCCATATTTTTTAGTTTGGGGGGTAGACACCTGCTTTCCTAATATTGAATGTTTGCAAATTTATCAACATAAAATGTCATTTCGACAGTTGGTATATAACAATTTTAAAAGAATTAAATTTCTAGCTGTAAAGAAGTATATATAGTGATTAAAATTTCAAAAACACATTTCAATTTATTAAATAAAAATGTAATTAATATATAAAATAACTGAGCATGAATCAAATGCTTTTAATAGGAAGGTTGAATCTGGTGCTTCAATAACAAAAATTTCAATTTTTAGATTTAACTTTAAATCTACTTGGTTAGTAGTGTCCAGGTCATTTCGTTTCTCTCTCTCTCTCTCTATTTTACTTTATATATATATATATATATATATATACAGTCGACTCTCGAGAATTCGAACCTCTCGCTAATTCGAAGTATATGCTCAGCACCTAGAAAAACTCTTGATATTTCGAACTAAAACCATACGTTTTGGTACTCTCAATATTTCGCAGTAAAATTTTTGGTTGGCCAGACTACCGCACGCGATAATTCGAAGTTATCTTATAAAACTCTCCATAATTCGAACCTTCAATATTATGAAGTTAGATTCACTTCCTGTACCTAATTATCCCACGAGCGGTTTTTTATTGAACTTATTTTCAGTCTAAAGTGTGCATGTTGATAGAATAACTACTTTGTTTATTATATTTCCGGTATTTGCTAAGCAGAATTTTGAATTATTTTTCTAAGCTATCTGTTTTTTCTTTTTCCGTTGATACCCAGACTTTAGATGGATAAAGGAAAAACTGCCTTCTTTTCATTCACTGTGCATTAATGAATGATGCTTCCTTTTACAAGTATTGCACAATAATTTTGATTTTCGTTGAGTATTTATTACTAATAATGAGTCACATTTAAACAGATGTTTTTTTTTAAAACAAAGCACTCAAACAACATCCAAGATAATTCAGCAGAATCGTTTATGGCAGAGAATTGAAAACATGAAATAATTCCTTAATATGAAAAAGTACGAGGAAAAGACAGGAGAGACAAGGGAATTAACTTTATTCTAATATTTTTTTTTAAAACAAGAGCGGTAATCTGCCACTAAAAATTGCTCCACGTGCCATAGCTGTCGACCCCTGCTATTAAGTGTACCCCATAGCTGAGTGTGAACTGTGAATACGCCTTGTGTTCATTTTAGATCCCAAATTTTAAATTAAAAATATTATTTTACTAAAGTTGTGATGATTTATGCTTCCTACCTGTTAATTTCCATAAATCTTGGGCCACTACTTTACACCTCACCTAAGTGTCAACTTATCACGCGAAAGGAACGACATGTCTAATTTTAAAAAGTACAAGTGCTTAACAATTTCTGAAAAGCAAAAGGTGATAGAATCAGTTGAAGAAGGTGAGAGGAAGGTCGATATAGCCAAAGCATTTGAAATCCCACTGAGCTCACTATCCACTATTCTGAAGAAGAGAAAATATTTAGTGCATATTCGAGTAGAGGGAGAAAACGCGTTAGTAAAGGCAATTTTCCACGTCTTGAACAGTGTTTAGTTTCATGGATGAGACAATATCGAGGACAGAATATTCCAATGGGTGGCTCTTTATTGAAGGAAAAGGCTAAAGAATTCGCCAAAGAATTAGGAATCGAGTTTTTGGCTAGTGAGGGATGGCTTACATTTCTTAAGAAAAGGAATGGGATAGTCTTCAAAAAATGTGCGGGGAAAGCTCGAGTGTCGACAATAACGTTTGTTCTAAGTGGCAGAACTCGCTTTCGAATCTAATAAAGGAGTACGAACCACGTAACATTTTCAACACGGATGAAACCGGACTCTTTTTCAAGTGTTTGCAAGAAAACACATTTATATTCAAAAAAGAAAGATGCCTTGGAGGAAAACATAGCAAGGGGAGGTTCACTATTTTACTGGCTGTAAACATGGACGGCTCCGAAAAGATTACTCCTCTCGTCATAGGAAAATCTGCAAAACCTCGGTGTTTCAAGGGCATAAACTCGTTCCCTACGAAATACCGCTCATACAAGAAGGCATGGATGACCAACGAACTCTTTAATGAATGTTTGGTCTCACTGAACTCGGTTATGAAAAGAGAGAAATGACATATTCTCTTATTTTTGGACAACTTTACTGTGCACAATAACGCACCACCTTTATCAAATGTGAAACTTCAATTTTTCCCTCCAAACTCAACCCCAAAACTTCAGCCACTCGACCAAAGCATCATACATAATTTTAAAACTTTTTATCAGCGTGAAACTGTTAAAAGCGTTTTGGATAACCTCGAAAATCAGCAGAATGTAACTACTATTTCTATTTTAACAGCTTTGATCATGATTGACAAGCTTGGAGAGCTGTTACTCCTTTGATAATTTACAGCTGTTTTAAAAAGTCAGGCTTCCTCTCGCCGAATCTGGTTGATGTGGACGATACACTCACTGAATTTAATGCTGAACCATCCCTTTGGGAAGCTCTTCCAGATTAAGATCTGATGTTTGAGGACTACGTGTTAGCTGACACGGACAGTGCTGTATGGGGAGCTCTATCTGACGCTGAAATTGTGGCTTTGGATCACAATAATACAGAAAGTGATGAAGGCGATTCAGAGGAGTTGAATCCGGTAGCTCTGTCAGAAGCTAAAGTGTCACTAAATAAACTACGCATAACACATTTTTTCGACAAAAAGTATTAATTATATATAGTATGTATATTTTTTTAATAGTTGTTTTCAAGCATAAGTGTATTCTTTTAATATAGGACTTTTAACTTCTGTTTCATTTTTATACTGTATAAGATGTACTTTTAAAAAATAACTTACAATTGTTGCTTTATTACACAGTTTTAAATTTAATTGTGTTAAAAAAAAACTTCTTTCCGTGTATTTTGAGAGTTTTTTCCTACCCTCTTGATAATTTGAACTCTTGATAATTCGAAGTTTTTCATTGGTCCCTCCAACTTCGAATTATCGAGACTCGACTGTATATATATTGAGATTGACAACCACGCTGAAACTCTTTCTCATTACGAAAATCAATTAAAAACTTTCTCAAGATATTCCATAATTCGGAAAAATAACACGTATTACGCTGAAAGGATGCTCCTTGTTTCAATAAAATTTGTGTGGTGTGTGTGTCTCTCCTTGTAACTGCAAATTTCACTTTTTGAATTAATAAATAAATCTGTTAAATTGGTAAGATCTGGTTGCCATTTGATTTAATTTTCTTTTAAAAATAAAGTAACGATTTGGTTTAATGCGAAATAATATTATAGACCCCCATTAACACCTCATAGAACCGCAAATTATATTTCTGATGACGTGGACCCCTTGCAGATCGTCATAGACCCATGGGGTTCTATATAAACCACTTTGAGAATCCCTGATGTAAAGCAGCGTTTCTCAAACTGTGAAGCATATTGAAAATAAATGATTTAAAAAATATTTTTTTGGAATGAAGTAAAACAAAATGCTTCTTGACATAATAAAAAATACACATTTACACTGATATAATTTATATATATCATCTAGCGATCTTCAAAAATAAAAGATTCCACTTCACACATTAGCTATCTTTGATTCTATAACCAAATAAAAAAAGACATTTTGTTTGCTTTGCTGTAATTCCACGATGAGAGATTTTTTTTTATTACGTTTCTTTTAACTCCTAAAAATACTACTTTTTATTATCATATAATTGACTTTCAAACTTACTGGTATGTTTCACTCCGTCTCTTTTTCTTTTAAGAAAAATGTAAATAACATTTTTCTGTTGCTTTTTTCCCCATGTGAATGAGTTTTATGATATATGGATAAGCATATTGAGCACTTTGAAGGATTATTTGGGCTAGATGTATGTTTATGAGTATTCTGAAACATATAAAGCGTAACGAAAAAGTTTTACACAATTATTTTTTAGAACTGACGTCGATATTTTTATATTGAATATACTTTTAACATGGGAGCGGTCGCATGAGGCGCAGAGTCACCTAAGGCTCACGAAACCATTAATTTTGGGAAAACTGTTTATTCGTTAACAGGGACCTTGACGGTATCCTCCTATTAGACAGTCTTAATGGGAACTAAAATTAATTTGTCACAAATATGCCTCTTTTTTTGAGTGGCAAACGGTTTTTTTTTACAATCAAGGTATTTGTTTTGATCGAGCTCCCTGCGTGACCACTTATGTTCAAAAATATTTTCTATGAGCATGATGCACTTTTCCCTATGAATAACTTTGTGGTTTTGATTGCTGTGTTGTACGACTTATTATGTTTTTTTATAAATGTAAATGAGCAGAATATAAAAAAATGGCAATCTGTGATCTCTTTGAAGGAAGTTGAAACTGATCAAGCAATTGAAGGACCTGCTGAAATAATGCATATTAATCAAGATAGCGAAAGTAAATATGAGAAAAGCGATAGACTTGAAACGTTTGAGTTGAAATGAAATTTTTAAATGCTGCCTAAAGAACTCTATGAAGAAAACTATGAAGCCATAAATGTAGCATTTTGCCTTGTCAAAAAGACACAAGGAAGAAAAAGTTCAAAATGCTATTTGTAGATCATCAAACAACAGCAAAACTACAAAAACGTGAACAAAATATGACAGTTTTGCTGGAAAATAACATTCCTGTGTTGTTAGCGAAAAGTGTCTTTGATTTATATCCTTTATTAAAAACCCTTTATAAAAAACCCTTTTTGGTTACCCTTTTGCGAAAACCCTTTTTGTTTTGGCTACGCAAAGTGCTCGCTTCTAATTAATTCCTGTGATAAGCATAATCCTTAATTTTTTTTTTTCAGAATAAAACTAAGTTTTGAAGGGAGAGGTTGTTATAAATCTCTCTTTATGTGAATGTTTTTTTAATGATTTTATTATGCACATTTTTGGTAGTAAGAAATTGATCTTTTTTAAAAATAAATACTTTTATTGATTTTGGTACTTACAGTAGATAAACTTTGTCTTTCACACTACATAATTCGAACAAACTTGCGTGGCCGCGGTAGCCGAGTGGTATAGGTATCGGACCGTGGCTTGCTTTGTCATGGGTTCGAGCCCAGTACCACTAAAGACCCGCCGTGTAGGGCAGCGATGCCCGTTAAATCTGTCGAGAGCTGAAATGTCCTCCCGTTGGTGTGGTGTGGTAGTTAGGAGAGGGGGTGCCAGCTCAGGTGTCGTCCACGTCACTTGACCATGGTTCAAAATTACGTGGTCCGTCGCCAAAAGCCCTCGTGTAGCTGAACAGTGCGACGTTAATATTCAATCAATCAATCAATCGAACAAACTTGCATAGTTTGTTTGTGGTTGGTAGTTAACTATAACGCTATAATTTTAATTGAATAGGCGGACATTGCATTTTTAAGAATAAAAATAATTATAAGTACTGTACTGTACTTTTTGGAGTGAAGGAATATTAACGTCACACTGTTCAGCTACACGAGGGCTTTTGGCAACGGTCCACGTAATTTTGAACCATGGTCAAGTGACGTGGACGACACCTGAGCTGGCACCCCCTTCCTCTCCTAACTAACACCACATCAACTTAGAAAGAATATTCTACCAATACTTAGCAGGAATATTCTTTGAATTCGACTCTTCCAAAATATATGGCAGCATGGGTTCTTTGATGAGTATTTTAGCGGGGAAGGCGAACAGTTTTGCAGCAGATATGCGTTTTCAGCTGACGGAGTTTTCAGCGAATTGCAAAGATTATTATTTTTGTCCCGAAAAAATAGTTTGTCAAAATTTAAGTGTCTTATGTTTTGTATGTTAATAAAGACATTAGAAAACGATTTGACTATTTATTTTAAGTCAACTGTGTATATAATTAATTTTACCGTGGAATATCTTTAAATAATTTATTATCTCTAACGGATTAAATTTCCCAAAGTGGAGTGTTTCGTTTATGTATATCCCTTAATTTTCAATGTAGTGATCCAAAAAAAAAATATTGCATGAAAAAACTGCAGTAAATCATATAGTTGTAGATAAAGCATTAACGTGCATCGCTAATGCTAACGTGCACGGCGAGTCTTAACAAAGCTCTAATAAAGCTCGAGCTTTGAAAGTAGCTAGACATTTGCGAACTTGACTCTATCGTTATCATTTTGCTGTGTGTTTCATTGAATCGCCATTATAGCCATTATAATTTAAGAAACGGCATTGCTTGCGAATGTTACAACTTTAACATAGAATAAATGCAAAAGAAAGTTATATTAATGTATTATACTTTCAGATATAAATTATTTACGCTATTTTAAGCGTTTATTACGCACAACTTTTAACAATGTGTTACTTTTGCTGAGCAGATATCAGCTTAGGGTGGTATTTTCAAAAATCGACCCTCAAGAGTGTTACGGGAAATTATAAATAAAAAAATCCTTTTTATCAGCTATTAGATCTACATACATACAATTTAACAAAGGTGTTTTTTTTCTTTCCTTTTTTTTGTTTAGCTGAGATGTGCAAAAAGCTTTTTTTGTTTCACTTGCAATTCACGTAAAATTAACTCATTAAAAACTTATTTATCCTTTAATCTGTGTTTAATTTTTCAGTTTACCCGTGAGAAGAACGGGTATACCAGCTAGTGTTTCATAAAACTGAAATCACAAACAGCATTTTCAGTTCCCAAACACTTTGTTTCTTTAAATAAATATCGATGTTATGTAAACAAAAAAACCCACTAAATATATTAGGTTCTTTTATTAAGAAAACAATGTAAACTACTGGACAATTCATTGGATTAAAGTCAATTTATTGATTCGGTAGTCGCGTCTCTTAAAAAATCACAACAATTCCTTCAGCTTCTCTTTTTTTAATGTTATATGTTATAGCATTAAAAATAATTTCCGTTAATTTTTTTCATAGAAAATTGAAAGAAAAATATTTGCATCTCGCATTTTTAAATTAGACACACACATTTTTAGGCAACATTTGTATTTAACAATTTAAATTTTTAAGTTTAATGTAGCCCCAAATGTTAATAGAGTTGTTATTTTTTCAATGAAGTAAATATACAGAATAGATTAGCAATATATATATCGATAATAATTTTCCAATAAAATGCATAAAAATCCCATATTTAATTTCTTTTTTTTTCATCAGCCTTTCTAATCTTTATAAATTCAAAACATAAAACATACTAACAATTGAATGAAAATTACTTATACAACTTAAATTACGTTTTAAAATATTCGGACACTTTTAAAACAACTACAGATTAAAAAAAAACATTTTTAATATTTTTGTGATTGAAAAAGTTTTTTTTTTCAAAAAGGAAAAAAAGAATTGTGTTCTGAATAAACTGTTATGTTATTTAAGAATTATATTGTTTTTGTAACTAAATCGGCACAATTATTATATTAAATTTTTTTCGAGAATATTTTCGAAATTTTTCATACACGAATAGAAATAAATATGCATTGAAATACAAAAAAAAAGAATGAAAACATCTAAATTGATTATTCTCGCAGTACCAAACATTTACTCTCGTACTCAGAGAAGAAATTGACGTGACAAAATAATAAAGAATCAAAAAACGATTGAAACTTTATTTTTCGAAAATTATCTGCGAACAAAAAAAAAATCCCTCTTCTGAGTTTATTATTTTTGTCTCTTATTGGTAAAAAAATCAATTTTTTATAAGAGAAAATAAGTAGAAAACAAATAAAATATCGAAGAATAAAAAAAAGCGGGGAAAAAAGAGCAAAAACGATTTCACGCTAGTTTTGATCGTCTGCTCTTTTGTGCCTATTGTGGCTCGTCCAACTGCACAGTTCCGGCTTGTGTTCCTAAGGCAGAATAATATTTATCGATCCACGAACCTTCAGGAAATAGGATTAAACGGATTTTTATTCAGACGATTTTTATTTTCGCTCTCAAAGGAACTTTTCGAACTCTTGATCATATTGACCCAAAAAATTCGAAACCCCGCTGTCTTTAGTTTGAAGAAGTATAAAATATAGACTGCGCCTTTTATATGATTTTGTTTGGGGAATAAGATATTGTCTGAGATGGGATTTTCCTTTTTTCCAGACTTTTTGGGATATTTGATAAGTATTTGTCTCTGGTGTAATAGTAGAGAAATTCCTGTTAAATTTTCTAGTACATAGTATGTGGAAATGGTGTAAGGTAATATAGCAATAGTTTTTATTTTTTATTAATTATTACGAAATTCTACTGATCTCTACTTTTCATTTTTTTTGCTAGCCAATATTTCGCTATAAGAATATTGATAAAAATGAAACATTCGTCAGTGATATAGAGAAATAGAAACATAATATTAAATTGAACATATACCAGGAAAGGATATATAGTATATTAAACTATTTCAATAAACTATTATAATATAAATATTTTTGATGAACTAAATTCCAAACATTTCCAGACTGACAAAAAGGCATAATCGTTAGCAAAATCTTTCCTTTTTCAGTTAAGAAGATGCAAATATTTTTTTATTGGAATTGAATGCACATTTTATAAGTTTATTATTGGCAGAAAAATATACATTAGTACGTCATTATTAATTGATATGAAATACTAAGGAAAGTAACTTAACCCACGATCACTCGCGTGGGGTACACCCAAGCAACAAGAAAATATTCCTAAGATTCCAAAAAGAATGCGCAGAACCATTATTTTTTCTGTAGCTGCACATTTTAGGTCATTCCACTTTCAGGCCTGATGCAATCACTGTTACTCAGATGATTGGAACGTAACGACCTTCAAAAGTTTATCTGGGGTGCTGAGAACTCCCTACGAGCAGTTGAGCATATGGATACAGTCAGCTCTGAATGTTTGGAAAATGATTAAAATATTATTTTTCTACTTTCTACTATCCTTATCATTAATTATAAAGTATGTATATTACTGGTATATACGTTTTACTTGTGGTTTATGGAAAAAATATAAAATTATGCATTTTAAGATGAAAATTTTGTAGGGTTAGTTTAAATTAATATTAGTCTCATTTGTATGAAATAAATTTAATAATTTTACTTGTGTGTATAATACAAAAAACATCTCGTACTTTATAAATCTCTATCATAATTGACTTAAAATTTTTTTTCATATTTAAATACAAGTGTTAAAAGTTTGGGGTGTTCTCTACACCCCACGAGTAACCACGGTAGCAAAAACAGGCGCGAGTGACCCCGGGTTAATCAGAGATTTTCAGCATGCCAATTCAAAATTGGGGTACATATATATGTGGGTGGGTGTGTTTGTGTACAAACACTGCGTTTTCCTAGAAATTCAACAATAGGAAGGAAAGACAGCTACAAGCTTTGCTTAGTGTACGTATACAGCACAGTAGGAAGAAAACAAGGTTAAGTTTATGGGAAATTCGGGAGAATACGGGTTCAAAAATTAGAATGCGCAGATCTTAGCCTCTTTCAGCGAAGCGGCACAGTTATGGGTCAAGCCAAACTGTTATAGGATGACAGATATGAGCAAGCCTTTCCAAATTGCTTCAAATATATTTCCACTTCACCAATCGTAATAGATGTAGAGTGGTAGCGTGCAAATTCTTCCAACAACCCATAGGCAGATTTTTCAATGAGTTAGAGATCTGGAGAATGTGCTGGACAGGGCAACAGTCTAACAAACTCTCTGCGAAGAAGGACAGGACACGTCGAACAACAGGCGGACTTACGTTATCTTGTTGAAATATGATACCTCCGCGAGACCTCGAAGATAGGATATAGTTACCAGCCTTAAGATCTAAAAAAAAGAACACTAACAGTTCAGATTACCAGTGACTTAAGATATCGTATTATGCGTCCATTGACATCCCATACCATCACACCTAGTACAAGGCCCATTTGACAAAACCAAAGGCAAGTAGGTCAAGTGAATTCTCTTCGATGACTTCAGCAACGCTAATGACCAGCATGATACAGAACGCGGAACCAGAATAATTTCAAGGGAAGCTATAATAATGACTTCCATACTGATAATTTATGTAGCTGTAAATAAAAATATGATATTTGCCGTGCTATAAAGCAAGTTCACTTCCTGAGTAAAGGTTCGCGTATGATCCTGCCATGTCGACATCATAACATTTCTCTCCTTTCAAGGAAGTAGTTTGTGCTAGAAAGTCAAGATCTTGTATGGCGTTCAGCATGATCCTCCTGAATTCATCGGTTCCATATTAGCTTGACGGTCATTGGATCCCTATCAATTGGGGTAACGATGTCGCAAACCTATGAGCCACACTCCAGATAAGCCACTTTCTTGCCGCTATCGAATCATGATTCGCGCGGGTTGTCATTTATTCTTATACGATTCATAACATGATCTTGTCGCATACAATCCCCATTCCTGAGTTAGAACCTGTTCTTTAGTTTTTTTCTGAGTTTGAGATTGAGTTTCTGTCTCCGACACCGTTCCACTGAGCTTAAATGCTAATCATTTGCTTATCGTTGCTTCATTTTAAGGGAATTTCACATTTGTACCATTCTCCTTCAATGTTTAGGAATTTTAATGGTTAGCAGTATACATATTTATACACTGAAGAAACAGCCACTATATTACGATAATTTGATGAAAATGACATAAGGCCGCCTTTCCCCCTCAAAACCGCTAACCACCAGAGAGGCATTGATTCGACCAGAACCTCATAGGTAATCTGAAACATCTTGTACTAGGCACACAATAAAGGCAAACCCGCACATTGAGAGATGGTTGCGTGGCGAGTTCGGTTTTTCAACTAGAACCACAATTATTCGATTGGATTCTTGCCAAGTTAACTTAGAGGACAAGACACGAAATTCACCAAAATGTTTTTCGAGACATTCACTGACGATTTGGACCTTATAACATGATACATAATTTTAAAGTTAAAAACCATCACACGTCGGAAACACTGTTGCCATGACTGGGTGCACCTGATATGCAATGAGGTTCTCATACTGCACGAACGTCATTGATTGTTCGATGAGGATTATAGGTCCGAATGAGTCCCATTGAGACATCACTCGGTTATGTAGGTCCTTATTAAACCAGCAATGTGTGTTGAGACACAGCGTCTCGATTGCTATATTTGTAACTTCTGGTAATATCGGTCTTTGTAGCCTTTTGTACACATTGAACAGTGATCTCCCCTCTACTCTGGAATCATCCATCGCAGCCAACCAGTTGTTGACCAGCCAGATTTCCTGATTTTAAGAGTGTACAGCATATTTGGGTCACTCTTGGGAGAGCAATATATTGCATCTTTTCCTATCCCTTTGAAATCCATTCAGGACCTAAGAACCCCTTTGCTGCAGGTTTAGGATCAACTGTCTCATTGACTCCCCCTCTGCTTCTTGTTTAGTACGCCATCACTTGGCTGTGCAGGACCAACTTCTATTCCATCTAGGTAGAAATCAGGTCCCTGTACAATGAGCCAGGTCTCGGTGAATGTTTTCACAGCACTGTCTTGAAATATCGCAGCACATCAGAAATGATACGCAGCGTGCTACCATGTATCATTCCCAGCTCTGACGAGGTTTCACTCAGAATTACCCTTCGGTTATATTTCGAATCATTTCTTCAATGCATGTCGTGAAGAACGTGGCCGGCCCCTCCCTGCCATATTGCGGTTTTCAACAGCCTGTATGTCTGATTGAAAATTGTGTGACCATTACGTTACATGTTGTCTGCTCATAGCTTCTTCACTATAAACTTCGATTATTTGATTGTGAATGTAAGTTGCGGACACATTCTTTGCCCATAAAAATCAAATCACGGGCTCGCGCTTCTAAACGAGACCAATTTACTACGCATTTTGCCATTTCTATCGTCCTGAACCGTCTTCACTACCTTCCCGTAAACCAGCTGTATAACAAGTAGCGTCATTTGTTTCCACTCGGAGAAACAAAACTTCTCCACAATATATAGTTTTCAAATGCTGTGGCTTGTAACCTTATTTTCTGGTTATCCCTCGTATAATAAATGCAAATTTTGAACCGTGTTTTGCAAGTACCATGTTATACAAAAGACATCTTTATTGCTATTGTTATCTTTTATACTTTTCCAGTATGAAGTTGTTCTTCATACACGATTGCGTCAATGAAAATTGCTTGTGCAAATGTTGTTCTTTGTTACTCTTATTTAATATCTAGCTCTTGCTGCCATTGAGATGCAACACAAGACACAATGTAGCATAAAATGTACTGATAAACAATTGAAAACCAAATTGATTAAAGTAAATTCCAAAAGTAAAATATTTCTACAAAACACATGATGTATTGAGAAATTGTGAAGTTTTAAGCATAAGAATCTATTACAAAATCAATCTAAAGTAATTTTGCGAACTGCAAAAAGGAAGTTTTTCTCAGAGTAAATCCTTAGCATATCAATTCCATTATTCCCGGTGGGGAAGTTAAGAATTTCCTTTGCAATAAATATAATTTTAAATTCCAAGAACTAAGTTAGAATAAAAACACAGATGGTGGATTTTAATCAATTCACTGGGAACACCAAAATACCATAGGAAGGAAAACAATAACAATAAAATGAATATAACTGGAACCGTACGGGAAAAATCCGATCAATATAGAAGGATTTTATTTTATGCTTTTATTTATTTTTAGAGGAACAAAAAAGCAAGCAGGCGCGAGGCTTAGAAAAACAAAACCGAAACAATATAAATGGCGTAACCCAAACCATACCTTAGCTACGTTTTACTTAGATAAAAAAAATGGCAACAAATATCGAAAGGAAAAAAAAATGAAAAACACGACCCTTCATTTTGGCTTGAAATATATTTCTTCGGAATTAGAATTCTTCCCGACATACATGGGTGTATGCGAGCGTGTGAGCCACAGCAAAAAAAAGTAAAGCTTTCAGAAAGCACCTGAATTTAGATTATATAGATTTATAGCCATGTCTTGCTCCTGGAATAAATAGCGAAATAAAAATTCTAGACAAAAACACATGTATAAATATATATACACGTTCATATGCATATCTCTATATTTATATATCCCATACTGTCATCGTACTCTGGGGTCTGCTATGTTTCAAAGCAATTCGAAGGATAAGACAAAATGGCAGGTCCATAAAAAAGTAAACAGAATATACGGATTTCGTTTTTCTTTATCCAGGTTTAGACCTAGAACCTTTATATAAATGCTGTAAGGTTTTTTTTCTCTTGTGTTGGCATTCAATTTAAAATAAATAGAATTTGTTGGCTTGCGTTTCACCGCATATGAACCATTGAGGAGGCTAAACTGTTATTTGTAGCGGAATATGAAATGCAACATTGAAAATCCTGTTTTCTATTTGTTGAAGACTCTAACTTTTAGTTATGGCACGTTGAGTCTGTGGTGTAAGTCTTGACAGATAAATTCTGTGCGTGATATCTCTTATCAAATCTAAGCCTAAAATGTATATGAATATAAGATATTTCTGCTGTTAAGCTTTATTCGACTTCTACGAAATATACCATTTTCGATACGAAATCTGTATTTCTTTGAAAGTCGAATGTATGTTAGGAAATAATTTAACGACAAAAGTAATTTAACGCTTAAATGCTGTTAGAAAT
>BMAU01016481.1:0-137500 GCA_019973935.1 Trichonephila clavipes | reverse complement strand
AAACACTATTTTTGTTCGTCGTTCGGGTAACAAGTGCTTCAAACAGCAGCGACAACGGCGGGAAGTGATGAGACTCTAAAATTGGACAGTGAGGAGGATTATATAACATTTTGAAACTCTTACATATGTGTTGAACTCTTAAATTATGCAAGTTTTATGAGTAAAAGGAATAAAATCATAAGTTTTCAAATTTGGTGACAAAAATAATAGGGCTTTTTGTGGAACCTAATACTATACTATAAATTGCTACTCTCTAAAGCAAGGGTGGGCAGTTTTTTCCAGGGTATGGGCTACTTCTAAATTTTTCAAGCTGTTACAGTTCACCCAGTGTTAATGGCGCACACAACGGGGGAGGGAGGTCCACGGGCCAAACTCTCCCTCATAGCCCTAGATTTTTTTTTCTGATTCATTATAATCCCATGTACGAGTATATAGTCCGAAAAATGTAATTAAATATTTGTTATTAATAATTTTTATTAATTAATGCTAATTATTTAAACAGCAATTTTGTTTTGCTGTTTTTTGTTCCCGAGAATCTACAAAATCAAAAAAAAATGTGTTTGGCTGCGTTTTGGGGTATGATACTAGAATGGTAGCCCTTCGAATCCCCCCTTCCCTCCTTAAAAAATTCTTGTTTGCGCCACTGCTCAATGTCGTCGGTGTGGTGGTGAGGTAAGGAAAGTGTTATTTTTATAACAATGATAAATACGGAATGCGTACTTATACCGACAGAACTAAAATAAAATAAAACACTTTTAAATCACGTTTAAAGCAAAGCGCAAGGTATAAACTTAATAATAATAACCACAACTATGATGCATTTATTATAAAACAATTCAAAATACATTAAAAAATAAAACATTTTAAAATTTAGTTTTTGTTGATATAGTCAGTAGAAGACTTATACTCTGCGTGCTATCAGCCAATCTTGAATTTTCCGTATATAATTACTAACTGCTAAAATCTTCAGGTATTCAACCCAGAATGTCTTGGCGTAATGCCCATCTCGGCTATAAGGGTTGTTCAAATGCAATTGTGTCAGAATGATTGCAGCAGTAACAACGCCACAGAAAACGGATATAAAGGGAGGTAGGAGGTGTACACTGCATACGACGTGTAATAATAAAACCTGTTCGTGGTAGAGGAAATAGATGAAAAGTAAAGTCGTGCTATTCATGGATACATCCATATCGGAACAATGTAAGGTAGTATGGTTTCTGATTGCGGAAGATGAGCTGCATGCGGGAATCTATCAGCAAATGGGGCAGTCTACGGCGAGCACTGATAAATTTAAAAAATTGGTCCAAAAGTTTTCGTAAAGGGTGGCAAACGATATCGGTTCTCCATGACAATACTGATCCAAACATTTTCCGTGAAAAGCAGACAGCATTAAAAAAATTCCAATTAAAAGTTTCAGAAAACCCAAAGTACAGTCCGGATTTGTCTCCATGAAAACGTCCCCACTCGTTCCTCTTAAGGCTTTTTTCGTCATACGTACGAGACCGTGAACTTCACGCGGAGCACATTTTCGGACAGAAAAAAAAATGCTTCAATTTTTATTAAAATGTTTGACATTGTAACTCACGTATTTGTTTATAATATAGTGTTTTTAAAATTTCAAAATATTTCATAAATAAATAGTTTTTCCTTTTAACATGTGAAGGGATAGCTCATTTAGCAATACGGTATAGGGGAAAAATGTGTCAACCCGGATAAAAATGAGTAGTAAGATAAAATAAGTGATTCTCTACAGGATAGTGTAGCCAGAACATAATAAAGAGTGTTTTTGTTCAGGTATAGAAGTTTAAGTTGGCATTACTTTCCAAGATGGCGACCGATTTAACAGCTGTCAAGTGACTTATTCTCAGTTTGGTTTGGCAATTCACCAAAACGATCATCAAGCAAGGCGTAGATTCGTCGAATGGGCCCAAAACGAGATTGCCGTTGTTCCCGATTTTCATAAGCGAATTTTGTTTTGCCATGAAGCGCACTTCTGGTTGAATGGCTACGTCAACAAACAAAACTGCCGCATTTGTAGTGAAGCTAATTCACAAGTGTATGTCGAAACACAGTTACATCCAGAAAAACTGACTGTTGGATGCGCTTTATGGGCTGGTGGAATCCTTCTTCAAAAACGATGAAGGTCACAACGTAACAGTCAATGGTGATAGGTATAGAGCCATGATTACTAACTTTTTCATTCCTGAATTGAACAGACATGATGTCGAGGAGCTGTGGTTCCAACAAGACGGCGCAACATGTCACACAGCTCTAGTGCCACAATCGATTTATTGAAAGACACGTTTGGTGACCGCCTAATTTCACGTTTTGGACCTGTGAATTGGCCTCCAAGATCTTGTGATTTAACACCGCTAGACTATTTTCTGTGAGGCTATGTAAAGTCATTGGTCAATGCGGATAAGCCACAAACGCTTGACCATTTATAAGACAACGTTCGCCGTGTTATTGCCGATATACGGCCACAAATGTTGGAAAAAGTCATCGAAAATTGGATGTCCAGATTGGATTACATCCGAGCCAGCCGTGGCAGTCCTATGCCAGAAATTATATTTAAAATGTAATGCCACAAGATTATCTTTCGAATAAAAAAATTCATGTCAATCGAATAATACACCGTTGTTTTATTGCAATTTAAAGTTCTATACCTCTAAAAAAACACCCTTTACAAGAGTTTCCTGGTGTAGCAATTTAAATTTCCAGCAGTATGCATGCAATTTTTGAATGATTAAATCTGTGTAAATCACAAAGATATTTCAAAATACTGCAAAACAGAGCAATGATTTTTTTAAATTAAATACGGAATGAAGAAACTTGTTTTAAATGTGACAGAAGACTTTTATAACACTAATATTTAATTTATATTTTAAGTAAATTGGGATTGAAAAAGTTAATAATTGCTTCAAACAGTTTAAATATAGTTATTAAGATTCATATACATATGTTTCCCTTGTCAATATTTTGAAATTTTTGTCTTCATGCATAAAGTAAAATGTAATTTGCATGTTATATATTTTATATGATTTATAGGAATGTTAATTTAAATACGTATGATTGTTTTTGTAAGTCATATTGTTTATCATAAATTATTTTGCATACTAAACTCTTCGAAAAACTGCTCATTCAATTGCGCTGATGAATATAATTTACAATTGTCGCAAATTAAAATTAAATGAACATTTTTAATAAATTAGTATTCTAATCTGAAATTGAATTGTTGACTGAATTATTTAAAGGCATTTACCTAAATATTTCATTTTGATTATTTTTATCATAATAACCAGATTTTAATTGCTTTAAAATATTTTATAGTGTAGGAAATTGTTCAACGATACATTTCATGATTTTCTAAGGTATAGAACAGTAACATATTTTCCACATTTCCTAATTAACCCACGATCACTCGCGCGGGGTGTTCTGTACACCCCAGTAACACGAAAATCCTCCCAAGATTCTAAAATGAATGCGTAGAACCACAATTTTTTCTGTAGGTGCACATTTTAGGTCATTTAATCTTCAGGTCTGATGCAATCCTTCTTTCTCGAACGATTGGAATGTAATGACCTTCAAAAGTTTATCTGGGAGCTGAGAACTCCCGCGAGAAGTTGAACATGTGTATACAGTCTGCTCTGAATGTTTGAAAAATGATTAAAATATTATTTTTCTACTTTCTACAATCATTATCTCATTAATTATAAAGTATAAATATTACTGATATATACGTTTTGCTGGTTTATGAAAAAGTATAAAATTATGTGTTTTAAAATGAAAATTGTGTATGTTTAGTTTAAATTAATGTTAGTCTCATTTGTATGCAATAAGTATAATAATTTTACTTGTATAATACAAAAAACATCTTGTACATTATAAATATATATCATAATGACTTAATTTTATTTTCATAATTAAATGCACGTTTTAAAAGTTCGGGGTGCTCTCTACACCCCGCGAGTAAAGACGGTAGCAAAAACAGGCGCGACTGACCACGGGTTAAATAATAGTGATATTTTATATGTGTAAACATTATCGATCACTATGGTAAATACATATACAAGCATAATGTAATTCTTGAAGCTTACATAAAAATAAAATGAATAAATAGATAAAAACTTATATGAAATAAGATTTTTTTTGTAATGTATTTTGAGAAATATTACATCGCTTTCCTTTTTACATTGATCAACTTTGTATAGGAAATTTAACTTATATACATCAAATAAATTTTGGAACATTGTACAGAGTTATATATGTTCATAAAATGCGAAGAATTATTTTAAAATCAACCGTAGTAAAACAAATGGGAAAGAATAATTTTAGGTATTTACATCGTTATTCTGACAATTATTAATGCGAACAAAGGAAAATTGCATTACATTTAAAAACAAACTTTGAAATAAAATCAATTATGATGATTAAATTAGTCAAACAAGAAGAAAAATTATTTTAAAGTATACATACACACACAAAAAAAATGAATTACATAATGGTAAACTGAGTAAATTCCTTATTTCTTTCACAAAAAGGAATCTAATCAGCTGTAACATAATTTATAATCATTACAGAGGACCTTGTACTTGAAAACATGTTCATTTTTCTGCTACTAGAAAACTTCAAAATATCATGAGGTTCACACTTAAGATTAAAAGCAAATTTCTTTTTTAATTCTTGAAAATGTTCCTCTCTTGTTTTCAAGTGCATGAAAATTTAAAATTTAAAAAGGGATATTTAACTTAAAAACACATTTATTCATAAAACATAAGCTGCTAAATAACTTAATTAAAATTGTAGAATGAAGTGTTTATAAAGAAAAGACGAATTCCAAACAAACTTAAGACGCTAATTCTTTTCTCTCAAAAGTTAAGCTTTGCTGTTCTTACGCAGTAATAATGCTGAAATGATTTGCAGAGTTTACTTGATATTTTATTGTATGAAGTGTTAAAATAGCACTTGCAATTCTGCAATTTCAACGTAGTGGACTAAATACTTTTCTGATCTGGAAATAATCAGTGTCCTCATTAGCCGAGTGGTCATGGTCACGATAATCTGCACATTACATAATAGACATTCGTTAACTTGCACATTACCTAATAGACATTCGTTAACTTGCACATTACCTAATAGACATTCGTTAACTTGCACATTACCTAATAGACATTGATAAATCTACACATTATCTAATAGAAATTAATTAATCTACACATTACCTACTAGACATTCATTAACCCCAGCACATTACCTACTAGACATTCATTAATCTACACATTACTTACTAGACATTAATTAATCTACACATTACCTACAAGACACTCATTAATCGACACATTACCAACTAGACATTCATTAATCTACACATTACCTACCAGACATTTATTAACCTGCACATTACCTACTAGCCATTCATTTACCTGCACATTACCTACTAGCCATTCATTAACCTGCACATTACCTACTAACATTCATTAATATGCACATTACCTACTAGACATTTATTAACCTCCACATTACCAACTAGACATTCATTAAGCTGCACACTGCCTACAAGACATTCATTAATATACACACTACCTACTAGGCACTCGTTAAAGTGAAGAGTGAGCGAGAGAATATTAATGTCGCACTGTTCAGCTACTTGGGGGCTTTTGGCGTTGGACCTCGTTATTTCGAACTATGGGCAAATGACGATGACACCTGAACTGGCACCCATCTATCATAACTATCACATTACACCAACGGGATGACGTTTGAGCTCTCAACAAATCTAAAGTACATCGCTCCCCTGCATGGAGGGTCTTCAACAAAACTAGACTTGAACTTATTGCACGCCGGCCACGGGTCCGTTATCTTGACCACTAGGCTACAGCGGTGTTTCCTTAAAGCGAAAATGAATCTTTGGTAGAACAACAGCAACGTTTTTATACGCTTAAATTAAACGTTGTTCATTTATTTTTTGATATCTGAAGAACAATCAACACGTTTTTTAATAGAATCAAAACTGCAAAACAAGGAATCAGATGGTTTAAGGAGACCCGATACCCTTTGAGAAAACTTTTTTATTTATGCATTTAAAAATTATATTTTATCATTTCATATAGTGTTTCTATTCAATAAAACAATATGAGGTGTAATTTTGTACATATTATTCCCACAATTTTAAAAATTTTAATTTTTTAAAAAAAATTTGGAAAATTGTAAAATCCTACTCCTTTTGTATTTATTAAAATTTTGACATGAAATTTTTTTGTAACATTCTTAAGGATCTCTTAAACAACTTTAGGGATCGATTTTGCAAATAACTTAATTAGTTTTGGAGAAAAAAAAATGTTCTTAGATATGCTAAAATTCAACAAAAACCCAATATCTTCTACATTTTAATTTTTTTAAAAAAAAGTATTCAGTTTATAGCAAAATTGATCCCTAATTTTGTTACATGCATGAAATATAACACACAGAGAAAAAATTAAAAAGATTGGTCAATAATTGTGGAAGGAGTAGCATTTTGAATGCACTAATGTAGCGAAAAAACACAAGCTGAGAAAAACCATTTTAAAGTTTATACTTCTGAAAAAATAATTATTATAAGCTTAAATAAGCTTAAAATACCATTTTAAAACATTAGCTATATATTTTTCTTAAAAATAATTGCATTTTCATGTTATTTTAACCCTTATTTTCTATAAATGATACCTATAATACCTATTTCTATAATGAAACCTACACAGTAATAATTGCACATAAATATCAAGAAAACTCGAAGAAAACGTTAAAAAAAATTTCTGTTATAACAGAAATTTTAAAATCTTTTCCTTCACATAATATTTAAATAATATATTTGTATGAAAAACATATGATAAACAAGAACTGAAATTATGAAATTATTAATATAAAATGCCTAAATTATAAATATTTACATGCACACATTTTACAAAAAAAATATTATATTTTAGTAATTACCTTAGAAATGTCCTGATTCACATATGTATCTCCTTCCCTTTTTTTAATTAATCTCTCTCTTTTTAAAATAGCTTTTTTTATTAATTTGCGTGCATGCTGGTATTTCGTGTTTTTCCGTCTGATTCGGAATAATCTTTTACGAGATTCGAGCATCACACCAAGATCATGCGAACATTTCCCCAAAGGTATATTTAATGCTTTTTGGGTCTCTCTGACAGTACGTAGAGTGCCTTTGTTGAATTCATAAATCGCTTCAAGTACGGCATTTTTCACTCTGGTTTTACACACAAATATTTCTTTAGGACACTTCGACCAAATCATGTTGTGTAAGCTTTCATTAGCGTTTTGAGTTCCGCAATTAATGCACCGTTCTAAAAGTTCATTCGAAGCCAGTCGTTGATAAATTAAATAGAAAGGATCTGTGGCAAAAAAAACTTTCATTGATTGGAGTCCCAACATGTTCTTTATGCAGACCTGGATTTTGTCCTTTTGCTTTTGCGGACTGGAAAAAACACCATGAGTCAGCACCGATTGGACATTTCGAATGCTGAGGTTTTTGGTCTCTCGAAATGCTGTGATGTAATTTCATGGCAGGAACATTGCCTTTGTTTTGTACTATGGCTTTTTGGTAGTATAAAGTTAACTTTTTAATTGTTGCCTCTTTCAATGTACCATGCCCTTTTCCTTCTAATGAAATGCCACGGGCTCTCGATTCCTTCACAGCATTTCGTAGACCAGTGCCCAACCTTTTACTGACATGATTAATGCACTCCTCTTTTTTTATATATTTCAAATTTATCCCCATACACATTTTTTTCTGTTAGGTAATTCAAGGTTTTACAATCTCCATCAGACAATAATGTGGAATAACGAAATCCCATTTCTTGGGATCTTTCCCAGAGGATCAATGCTGCCTCCATTTCCATCGAAGTTGATGAGCCATAATGATTAACATCGCAATCCTTCCTATGTCAAACCAAATGTCTTGATTCTCCCAGTTCTCTTTTTGCCACAGAACAGTTGCGACATACCTTAGACATGACTTCAAAATCAATTACATAGCCTGTAAGTATATCAATAACACAAGCTATGCCAATCAAAGATGTATGCCCACGTGTCAACCAGCTACCATCAAATGAAACACTTATATCAACAACGGGAACATCAGTTGGTACTTCGTATGCCTTTCTCACTTCTCTATGTACTTCGCTCTGCAAAGTCTCTGCAGCAATACAGTAGGCTGTGTGAAGAAGTTTAATGCATTTGCTATATGTTCTCGATGAAAAAGGATATACATTTACTGCCATACAAAACTTTTCAATTGCAGAGTAACCTTTTCCAATATTAGAGAATGCTTGCGTGATGCGTAAATTAATATCCGGGACAGTATTACCTTGCCTTTCATTAGACGTTTCTACAGCACAAACGTTTTCAGCGCAAGAACTGCAGGTTAAATTTAACACATAGGAAAATCCTACCTTGTTTCCAAGTGCAAGCTTTAAAGTTTGTTTGTCACAGTCTGGGCATTTTAGTTTCATAAACATTTTGCTGATTTGCTTAAAGTTCACAATAATAAAATTTCCCACTTCAGAATGTCCAGTCTTTTCAGTACTTAATAACTGCTTAATTCTGATGTTAGTATCAAATATATTTTCTTCTGTGACACATGTATTTACAGAATCACTACACCAACGTTTGCTGTTCATTTGAGCAGAATGATTTCGACGTTTTACTCGTGGCATTTTTAAGACAAACCTTCAAGAGATAGAAAGATAGATAATACAATTCTCAGCAGTTTCAGCAACAGCCTTGAAGAGACCGCAAGCAGTAAAAGTCTTTAAAAAGACTGGTTTTTTTTTTTTTCAAAATAAAACGCAAGTAAAACTAGTACGATAACTGCAAAACAAACGAAAAAGATGCGCCATCAACAATAACAAATACCTTGTAGTTAAAGTTGTAGTCACTAAAAAGTACGGTAAAGCTTTACAGTTAAGGTTAGAATAAAATAAAATTTATTTTTGAAAATAATTGATAAAAATTAGCTTAAAATCACTAACACCTCTAAAAGGGGGCGTGGTCGAATTTCCAAATTTGTTTGTTTACATTTTTCAAATGAAATTTTTTCCAATTTCTAATTTTGAGGCATACAAAAGTGATATATCAATCGAAAGGTAATCGTTCAAAGAATATAACTAAATAAAAATAAAAAAAACGATAAAATCGTCATTTTTAGAGTACCAAGTCCTCTTAATATATTATTATAATTAAAGAAATGGACATAATGTTATTTATTTACTTTTCAATATCTAAATTACGTTAATACAACGGTTTATCACAGTTACGATTGCTATATCGGTTATGTAGATATACCTTGTAATATTGGAACTTTCATTCATTTAATTTATTTTCAGAATAAACTGGTCGTCGTAATTAAATTTACTATTAATTAATTCAAGACCTTTTATTGAATGCATTTACTGTCTCTGCCCAATTTGTTAGTAAATATTTAGGATAAATGATTCCGGAATGAGTCAACGTTCCGTCAAAATTTCTAACAGAAAGGAAAGGAGAGAAGCGGTAACCGCTAATGTGGAGATTTCCTGGTTAAAATGCTGAAAACTCTTGATTCCGCACTTGGACGGAGCTTGGTAATCTGTATATTAACGGTATTCAAACTTTAACTGTAACATATAGATATTCCAGATAAAAATTTATGGAAGTATATTATTCCTTATTAAAAATTAAATATATATGAATTTCGGTAAGGCTGTCTTCGGTAAAAGTACGAGAGCTCTAACTAAACGCGAAGCACATTTTCAGACAGAAAAATGACACAATTTCCATGGAAATTTGGAATATTATAACTCGTACCTCTGTTAACAATATAGTGTTTTTAAAAATTTCAAAATATTCCGCGAATACTTTCTTTTTTGTTTTAATACGTGAAGGCAAAGCCCATTTAACATTACGGTATAGGATAAAAAAATGCGAAACACATTTTATAACAGAACAAATGAATCAACTCGGTTAAAAATGGGAAGTATGATAAAAAATGCCGCTTTCTAAATGAAAGTGAAGCCAGAATATCATATTACATTTTCATTTCTTTTACATCTGAAGAAAATGTTCCAAATTCGACTCCTGTTCTTTAACATTAATCGAAAACAGCCTTAAAAAATCGAATTTTCGCCATAGAACAAATGAGTCTGGAGATATTTATTTTCACTTGCTTATCATTCGATTCTTCGATACATATATTGATTCATTATTGTTATATTTTCATACATTTGAAAAAAAGTCTTAGAATTTAATTAGATAAGATTTCTTATCCTAAATATATGTTATGCACTATTTTTTTAAAAAAATTTTCAATGTATAAGCGTAAAAAGAAAGTTTATGCCAACTTTATTTTACTCCTTATCAAATAAAAATGTTTAAGGAAGAAGATTTTTAGTAAACGGTTCTTAACATTTCACGTCATATATTTCTAATCAGATTTAATCTGTTGCTAAAATTTGCCTATCACATAGGCAAAATGCAAACGCACGAAGACGAAATTCAAACTCTAATTTTCTCGTGGCCTACCATCGTGACATTCCACACAACACATGTAACAACGTTAAAGCACAGCTTCGGAACCCTTTGATGTTTAAATTTCAGATGAAGATGTGCATTTTAAGTAGCTCCTGCCCTTTGCCTGTATTGCTGGACTGATGCCACTAGAATCATTCTTAATTGGATAGGAATACTCAGATGGCTCACTTTGGAACACTTTCATTTCTAGAGTAGAATTATGTCACTTCTTCTTTTTGTTGCAAGGTTCATTGATTAAATTTAGAATGTTTAATTTGATGCTGGGAAGTTTAATCCGATTTGTAGAAGTTTTGACTTTTACTTAATTTTGAGAGTTTTCGACACGTGTTTCATTATTAGCTATTAGATATATGGGTACAGGAATAGAACACAAATGCCGATGATGAAAATTTGAAACTTTGTAGCTTTAGTTTGGATACGCATTTTTAATTCAGGTTTATTCAGTAAGTATTTTGGGCTCTGGAGTATGCAACAATTACTTACTTTTAGTTCCCTGCTTCACTTTTAATACATGTTTTTCAGTTTTTCTTGTTTCACGATGGAAATAAATATTTTGCAATGTTTATATATTTTTACTGTTTCTATTGTTACTCTGAAAGAACAATCAGATAAAAAACGAAAATGAAAAACGCTTTATTGCAGTAATAATGTACTTACTACATGTAAGGTAATCAAACATAGATTAAACTAATTCTGTTCTTATTTAAGGTGTCCGACTACTTACGACAACTGCTTTTTTTAAAAAAGGGACATATGGGGATTTTTCGGGGTTTTCAGATTTATTTAGTACAATTTAAGAAAAATATGCTATAATTAAGGTGAGAAAAATAGTTTATTACTACTAAAATGAGGTAAAATGGGTAAACAATGACAAAAAATTGTATAAACGGGGCCCGCTCTGTACAAATAATAAATGAACAAATTTTCAATTTCGATGTATTGCTTTGCTGTTACTTTTTGAAATGACCTTCAGGATAAGATATATTTTAATTTTTACAAAAACTAGAGCTTTTTATCTTAGTGATTATATGAAAATGCTTAAAAAAAACAGGGATTATATTTACATAAGGGACTGTAAGTTTTGTAATAAAACAGTGATTGAGAAATCTGAAGGTTAAAATACTTCTACTGTTGCATAGAACATACACAAAAAAATTAAATTAATTACTTTCAAAACTTTTTTGAGCAATAGCTGTCCCCATTTGAGGATTTTCAAAAAAAAAAAAAAAAAAAACAGTTTGAGTAAAACGCAGTTTAAAGTATGACATCTTGCTTAAAGTAGTGGCATCTGCTTTTACTAAAACACTAGTAGTTTTTGTTCTGGTGAACGGAAAAATAATAAACTTATTTTTATAAAGCTAATAAGATGGTCTGTAAAATAATAATGAAAAAAAACATTATCAAATGTTTGGCAAAATTAACAATTTTAGAGTCTTCGCATTCCTGAAGAGTTCATATTACCTGATTACAACTGTATAACTGTAGTTTGTTCATGATTTTTTTTCCCATAATCACACAATATGCTCTCTCGATATAATTAATTTAATTTCTTCTGTCAAACAATTGCAATCAAAAAGTCTCCTTTAATAATACTTACCACGCTATTGAATTATTTAATTTAGTTTTCAAATTAAATTATTTATAGCGAGGTTCTCTCTTAAAACTAACCTGGATGCTTCTTTTATATCATAATAATTTTTTACTGTTATCTTCAACGAGAAGAATATGCTAATGAGATTGGTTATATAAAAAAATTGAAATAAAGAGTAGGGTTGAGAATAATAACTATAAACAGTGGAAAAGCGAATACGGTTATCTAGCAATTTGCAGCTTATTTTAACCAAATCTCAGCATTTCTTTAGAACAGGGATTCCAGTAATTATTTAAACTGAAAAAGTAGGTTTGAACTAGTAACTGAATTTGGTTTTCTAAGTGGTCTGGTTCACTATTAATCCAGTCAGTTGATTCTCTATAAACTTGATCCCGTATGGGGATTTTACCACCATAAACTTTAGTTAAATAATTAGTGAGTTAAGAAGTTGATATTAGTTTATTCATGCGTTTGAGATTTGTTATGGCTGTTACATCGCCATCTGCATAGAATTCGATCGGTGACATTAACGGAATCTTCGAAATTATCTACAAAGAGACTTCGGGATTACCATTACAAAAAAGTTTTACAAAACTTTTATCATTAATTTTTTTAAATCTAAACTTGAAATTTTAACTTTTACTTATAGTATAAAGTCTAAACTTATAGTATATGAAAATCCTTTTCTATGCACACAATGCACGTTTTCAATTTAAAATTTTGAGAAAGATCAGAAATGTAAAAAGAAGGATCTGTTAATATTTTTTTTGCAAAATGTATTGCAATTAATTAGAATAGTTTATAAATCTTATAATATCAAGTATAATACTAGAATGCTGATATAAACCATATACATAATTTTTTTCAACTTAATTCAGTGTTTCTCAAACTGTGGGGCGCGCCCCACTGGGGGGGCGCGATAACCTTACGAGGGGGGCGCGAGCATATCGAAAGTAAAAGATTTAAAAAATAATTAATTTACTGGAATGAATTAAAACAAAATACTTTCAGACATAATAAAAAATGCACTTTTACTCTGATATAAGTTATAGGCGATATTAAATCATCAAAAAAAAAAAAAAACTTCTTCAATACTTAATTAGCTATATTTGATCCTATAACCAAATAAAAAATATTTTATTTTATTTGCTGTAATCCCATGATGAGAGAGTTTTTATTGCGCTTTCTTTTTTAAAACTAACATTCTACTCTTTCAGAGAAAAAACAGATCCCAGATCCAGAATCGAAAAAATTTAGGAACATAAAAAATTCATCACTGCCATTATTTTTGAAATACTGCGTATTATAACTGTAATTTGCTTGATCTTCTAAGTTATTGGTACAGTTAGTTATGCCCCCTCTTTTATGAGTTTTTTCTCATTTAAGGAAGTTGTAAGTAATGTATTTCTCTGTTGCGCTTTTTTCCCATGCAGAACGGTTTTATGATATTTGGAAAACCACGGTGAGCACTTAGATGGATTACTTGGCCAAGACTTAGACTAAGATGAGTATTTTCAAGCATATAAAGCATAACAATTGTTTTTAACAGTAACATGCATATTATCATAATGAATACAATTTTTACCCGGAAGTGGTCGCGCGGGGCACACACATCACGAAATTGTTAATTCTGGCAAAACTGTTTATTTGTTACCAAAGAAAAATGGAAAAGTCCTTGAAAGTAGGTAAGTAAACTTTCTCTTAGTTAAATTATTCACTGGAATAACGATTAATTACTGGAATACAATAAAATAATTATTAAAAAAAAGGATTGGGGGGACTCAACAACCTCGCTCGAGTGCGCGCCTGCTCCCAGGTTAAAACATGTTGAAGTCTTTTTGCTATAAGTATTAAAAATAATACAATTATTCTTCATCGGAATTTTATATTATTGTTCATTATTTAACATCAATTATAAATGCTAATTCTGTGAGGCTTAAAATTAAAATTCGCTTAAAGCTAATTATAATTTGAGCAATCATTTTAAAAAAAAACATTTTACATTTTTGTACACATTGTCGCGCACTTACTCTTCTTGGAATACAGCTATTGATGCCGTTGGTTGAGTTCGAATAACAGCCAGAGATGGAGATAGTACTTATGTTTATATTACAAGAAAATAAATATTTACAGTTAAAGTTTACACTTAAAAAACTATTAATGCGGTTAAATGAAAATTACACCTTTTAAGGTGCTGCGGATTGATGCGGACAAGACCTTGCGTCTGTCCCTTATGTTTTCAGTTTTCAGAAATATCCCGGTACGGGGTTCAAAAAGTTTCCGTTGGGGTAGTAAAGCGGGAAAGTATGGCGCACTCAGTTACAGTTAAGTGAGGAGTGTAGGAAACAGCTATTATATCAAGAATGTTTTATTTTCTTATAAAGGAACTCTTGCAAAGAGCGGGTACTTCGGCCGGTATACATTTAATGTATCAGTGCTGCACAGAGTATTTTGTAACTAATTAATTAATACCAAATTAAGAACAAGTTTAATAAGTATTAATGACTTCCATGGGCTTGTCTTGCAAAGCAAAGTTTTTATAAGGAATGCTTATGATTAGAAATTGACCCTCTGAGTTATTTTTCTATATTTAGCAGATATCCATATTTTGTTTTCTAAGCAGTCACCGCATTTTGCAATATGTTCAATTTAAAAATTAGAGAAAGGAAAAATAACATAACAATTATCCTATTACTTAATTAATTTATTTTTTTGCTTAAAAGTAGTATTCAAAATTTAATACTTATGTTATTAATTTGTATGTTTTATAATTAAGATCTGGTATTGTAGCTTTAGCGTCAAAGTGCATTATTATTGCATTCAGTGCATTATTAATGTATAAGGGGGGCGCGATAAAAATTGTGATTGAAAAGGGGGGCGCCAGTATTGAAAGTTTGAGAAGCACTGACTTAATTCAAAATGTAATGTTTTTTCAAAACAGTTTAATATGCAAGATATTTCTTAATTTGTACAGCTGACCTAACGATTCTCATAGAATAGGTTTATCGAAATATTATCCTTATAAAATCATGCACACACAAAAAAAGAAGGAAAGAGAAATATATTAAGTTTAAAAAGAAATATTCTGTTGTGTGAAACAAAAAATAAAAGAATTCTAGAAGTATACATTATTTTAAAAGAGGGAGATATTTTATATTATAATTAGGCCTCTTGTACACTTATGTAGTCGTCTTTGGTTACTTTTTAAGCAAAAACCGTTTTTTTAATGTTCAATTATTTAAAAAGGGACTTATAAAAAATGCTTTTGATTTTGTACAGCTTCTAATATTCCATTGTAAATTGTCTACAAATAATCTACAAAACTTCTAATTTACACTGAAGTGAAACAAAATTTTAGGAGCATCGTGCTTGCTTCATTACTCTCATCGGTGTTGAAAGCTTGCCTATAAATCTTGTTTAATGACTTTAAGAATAGCATCTGCTCTAATTTAAATCTTTACAATGTTTAACAATAGTGTGGTGATGAAAGCTAATTACGGCTATAAACTTACATTTGGAAAATGATGATACCTTAGTAATTTGTGCTCAAAACGTAATCGACATCGACTATCATTCTGGCGCAATGGGCATGATTGCATTTTTCACATGACAATCACGTGATAAATGTAATCACGTGTTCCCCATTGAATTCAAAACTGATATTGGACATGTTATTATGCATGTAAAATTTTTAAAAAACATATTCTTATATATACTGCTTGTGTACTTTTAAATTAAGAGAATTTTGTTTACCTATTTGTGTTAATATTGTTGACAAGTATATACTTTTTTAACGAAAGTTTCTGTAAAAAGCAAAATTTTGCAACAGCAACGCCCATAAGCGGATTGGTTGAAAAAATGTAATTGAATTTATTGACTAGGATATGAACTGATTGTCTCGAAACACATGATTGTAGTTATTATGTGAAGTCATAGTTACTAGACGTAAGCCCACTTGCCCACTTGATGTTTGAAAAAAAGGGATGAAGATCCTTCAATACCAAAAAATATGACTTTAAAATATATTAAGTTTTATTGGGAGTTTGTTGAATACATTGCATATAAGATAAGAAAAGAAATTTAATATCTAATTTTTAGGAGTATCAAAAAGAAATATACTTACTTGTATACATTTAAAACTATTGATATTAACTTTCTCATTATAGATGATATGCTATGCTAAAGGAGAGAAAATACAGCGGAACTCATTTGATATCAATGCACTACCGAACTTTTCATCTAATAGCTATAAAATTTCGCCACGTTTAGGCGACGACATTACATTAAGATAACATTAGAATAACTACATGGATAAATTTGGCACGATTTCAAAATCACACCAAAAATTACTAGTCTACCGATAACAAATTAGCGCCAATATAGTCACTAGATGTATTTGAATTTGATTCACATAAACTTAATTCTTTCCTCATTTAGACTCAGAACAGAGTGCTCTCTTCTTGAAACAATGGTAGCGTTGAGTATGATGAACCATTTTAAAGCAAAACAGAGTCACTTATTCAAAAGAATAGGAGTTCTTAAATAAAATAAGATTTATGTAACACATAATATGAATATGAGGAATAACAAATGAAAAAAAGCAGTTATGGGATATGTTACATCATGATGAACGCCATGTTTCTCAACGCCGAATCCCTGCCAACAAAACGATTGATGCCAGCATTATGCAAAATTTAAGACTTGATGACCATTAAAAACATAATAGTACAGACGTATTTAATTCATTCGAAAATTAAATTGGAGTTAATTTGAAACTCGTACGCTACTCGCTTTTGCATGATTTTTAAATTGTATGAAATAGATTTATCTTGTTATCCAAATATTATTGCACAGAAACATTATCGCCTCCCTCCACTTGGCGAGTGTAACAAGTATTAGGCAGAAAAATACATAGGGTACCGTTGTCAAATTAGTTCCATTAAACAAAAGTAAAAAAATACTGCATTCCCTTTTATTTTACGCCAATTAACATATGTCATAATGGAGTTTTATGAACTTTTAACCTTTCTGGCATGCATTATGAAAATTCAATCATGCATTTTTGATGAAATTGATAATAGAAAAAATATCCAATTTCCATGAAATTTAGTCATTACTTACGTATTATCGCAGCCTATTGATGACATTATATGGAACGAAGCACCTGGTTGCCAATTTAGCGCGTACTTCACATAGGAAATCTGGATTGCTAACTTGGCGACTTATTAATATAGTTGGCGATTGTTGCGATAGTACGTAGTAAGTACCATTTAGTCTTTTTACCTTTTAATTATAATTTGTTAAGAATTCAAATAGCCTATTCAAATAAATATTTGAATAAACTATTTAGAAAGAAATAAAATATTAAAGTGAAATACTTTATTGAAACTTTTTTTCCTGAAAAATACTCTCAGCTAAAGGAAATTCAAAATTGATACTTGTGATATGTTCGAGTAATGTACATTACTTTTTTTATTTGGAAGTACCATTTTATGTAACTTTTGTCTGGTATTATTTTATACGCTAGAAGTATATTTTTATATAAAAATTATTCAAAAACATTTGGAAACGATACTAAATTAGAAGCTAAAAAAGTTAAGTATTTTCATAATTAAAAGCTAGATTATTGTCTGCTATAATGCACCTTGAATTTCTAATGTAACAGTTCTTTAACTGCTATTCTCTGTTGAGATTTTATAAGTTAAGTTTTAAATAATAAAAATAGTTTTTGATGTATATAAATTTGTATTTATTTGTAATTGGATCAAAATTTAGAATTTTTACAATTAATTAGTCTAAGGACTGTTATTTTTATTTAAAATATCCCTTAAGTCGTGAAATAAATTATTATCTATTCAACATCAAGTTTCGAAATATATTAAGCGGACTAAAGTAAGCTAAAAAAGGTAAAATCTCAGGGCTGAGTGTGTGTGGTGTGTGTGTATATTTTAATATATATATATATATATATATATATATATATATATATATATATATATATATATATATATATATATTTCTATTTTCTATTTCTTTAGTATTAAAGTGATGATTTTTTCTTGCCTCTTTCTCCCACTGATCGAATGTTTAAATTTGATGCAATAGATGTTATATAATATTGTTTATAAAGTAGTTTTTTTCCCTTTAAAAATTATTTTTGACAAAATTTGAATTCTTTCGTTTTATGTTTATCAAAACAAAAAAATTAATATTATTTTAAAACATTTTGAATGTATATTTAGATTTTCATATCAAATATTTTTAAATATGTTGAATTTTCTTCAAATTTATCATCAAATTGAGATCAAGTAAAAAAAAAATAACATTTAATTTCAAATTTTTCATATTATGTGACATATATGTGAACATTTCTCAATTATTTGGAAATATAAACGTCCGCATATAACTTTAAGTAAAAAATAGATGAAAACACTTATCTTTATCATCTTATTAGTAGTTAATTTAACTACTTTTAAATAACTATTGTCATTACGGGCAATTTTTCAGGTTGAAATTCTTATCAGAAAATAAATATTGTTGAATATATCCAAAAATATTCATTTTTCTTCCCAAAACTCTTGTATTTATCCAATCCTATTTCTTGTACCATTTAAAAAAGGACAACACTATCCTTAGAGAAAAGTTAGCACTCCTTTTAATATAAGGATCAATATTCCATTAAGCGATTCCTTAACCAAACAGCATGTGGCGCTGCACATCTCTGTTTATCTTTCTTTCATTTCACTTCGAATACGTTTCTCTATTTTCTTGAGGACGAGTGCTAAAAAGGAAAATAATCTTCCTGGGCCTCGTTTCCTGTTTCAAGAGGCCCCGGATGAGCAAGAAGGAAATTTTTGCTTCAACTTTTATTTGCTTTACGCCACACCCGATCCATGTTGAGCGAATTATTAGCCTATTACTGAACCTCGTTTTATTTCGTTAGCGGTGTCTAAGTAGCTATAGAAGGAGGCTTCAACCGCTTCCTTGAGCAGATAGCCTGATCAGTTGAGGGCATTGATTACCAAGGGAACTGTATTTACTGTCCATGGGAGCTTTAGGGGCTGTGTACTAATGAAACATGAACTATTGTCTCTCTTCCTATTTCTAACCTAATTCTTAGTCCCTTTTTATTCCATGGACCTATTTGTTAGACAGTGACTGTATAAGTAAGAAGCTTCTTAAACACTGAAGTCCCTTGACTTATCTGTTTAGTGATCCGTAAACTTATTAACTAATTACTTTTTGTAGTTTAACATTTAGGAAAACACTTTCTAACACAAAATTCAAGTTAAAAGATTAGTTACAGAATCTCATCCGATATGTTACATATAGAGGAGGCTAAGTGCAAGTATAAATTGACTTTGAATTGCTAGTTCGCTGCTTGATTGAGTTGGAGAAGTAATAAACCTTTTGATGCAAGAGTAAAGCCCGCACAATATTTCTTTAAGATATATTAAGTATAGAAAAGCCTACACAGTGATGCAATGAATAGAAATGCAATAAAGTTAGCAAAATAAAACAGGATAACAAAATAGAAAAAAACCCTAGATAGCAGCAGCATCGCGTAAAAAATGTATAAATAGGCAGTGTAGTATTGAGTTTTCATTTGTACACAAGTGTTTCATGCTGATGCAGTCTTCACCAAATAACCCATTTCCCGTTAAGGAACTAGTAACGTCTCAACGGTCATGAAGTTTCACGTAGAAAATTATCCGAGACTGGACACTCCGACGCTTCTGTTTTAAGGTAAGTCAACATCTGACCTCTCTTTATCCAACCAACACATATGTGACCGGCGCAGTTCCCACGTCAATCTCCAGCTTCAAAGTCTACCGTGTGAGGGGTGATTAGGACCAATAGCCAGATAGAAATCCTGGCTACGTCCAAACAGCGTCCAACGTCCAACAGCGATTCTGCCTCACGTGTCGCTTTTGTGTACGTGACGTATTCCACCTATAAACAGACACCAAAGGGGAAACCCACAGACTCTCTATACGCTAAGAAGCTTCGCAAACACTACAGAGACACTTCTACAGACTTAGATTCCCTACAACGCTTCTACACTCTACGACGCATCTACACTCTACGACGCTCCAACGCACAACAATGGACTCTCTCTCCATTTAATTTCCAGATTCGCTTGGACTCTGAGACCTGCAATGACCTATCAAAACTCACACCTACGAGCATCCCAATATTATCCTAACGCAGCCCTACACAGATGTGATCCTTTCTTAACAACGACCTCAACAGCGCTGCACCTTAGCAGTGCCATAGCATTGCGAAAAGTTGGACTATGATCATATGATGAGAATTTAACAGCTTCTAAACGCGGAATGATAGTTTGAGCTAACGCATGAGATATTCCTTTTCGGAAGTAGTAGTGAAATTCAACACTTAGTAATCCATAATGGAAAGAGTGAACTGATAATATACTTACTAATATTATAAATGCGAAAGTATATTTGGATGTTTGTTCTTCTTTCACGCAAAAACAGCTGAATGGATTTAAAAGAAACTTTACAATGATATAGTTTCTACATCAGAATAACACATAGGCCATAATTTATAACGATATTTTGTAAAGTCTCAAAAATATAACGATACTTGTCAAGTAAGTAGTGAAAAATTCTGCCATCTGGAAAAAATTCCGCGGCAGGATACATCTATCTTTTATGTGGGAAGCAAAAATTTTCTATTTTGTTTTGTATACCCTAAGCGTCAGGAACTGCGAAGGGGTGAACAGGTGGAGCTTGAGGCAGATTACAATTTTAGCATGAAATAAGCACAACAGAAAGTAATATTAACGTATTACACTTCTAGATATAAATTATTTACACTATTTTAAGCGTCCATTGCAATTACTGAGCAGAGATCAGCTTAAGTAGGTGTTTTCTAAAATCGACCCACAAGAGAGTTACGGGGAGTTATAAATAAAAATAATTCCCTTTCATCAGCTATTAGATCAACAGACATAAAATTTAGGAAACATGGTTTTCTTTTCTTTTTTTTTCAGCTGAGTTATGCAAAAAGCTTTTTTTGTTTAATGTGCAATTCACGTAAAATTAACTCATTAAAAACTTCTTTATCTTTCAATCTGTATTGTTTAATTTTTCAATTCACCCGTGCGAAGAACGGGTATACCAGCTAGTATATATATATAATTTCCATAATTCTCTCACACAATGAACAATGCAGTAGCCGACCGCATCGATTCAGTAACCAATGCCAGTGTTGTCTGCCTTAGATATTCTACATTACTGTAGAAACAACATTCTATCAGGTAATAGTGATAATAATATAGTGTGAGACATACGGCATACATTTCATTGAGGCCAGTGCAGCGAAATTTAGTGTTGATGAGGGGAGAGAGAGAGAGAGTTATATTAAGGTATCGCTCTATAAGCCAACAGGAGAGCTATTGGCGAAGGACCTCGTGATCTTTAACCTCTGTCAATAGACACCTTTGTCACCCCCTTTTCAACCTACCATACCACACCAACGGGGAATGAAAGTAAACAAACTGATTCAAACACTTACTTTTTGCAAGTTTCGTGATTTGTGGTTGACAGCAACTGCAATGCAAATCGAGCGACTATTTAAACTCGGCTCGTGTTAGTTTTTTAGGAAGAAAGAAAGGAAATATAAGAATTGTGTTTTAGCTATTAAATAGAGAGCGGCTGGTTAGCTATGTAACTGTACGTTGCATCAAAATTTTAAGATAATAAATTCGCTTTAAATATTAGACTGTAAGAAGACGGAGCGAATCGGATATCTGGTGATGTTGATTTTTTTTAACTAAGATTTTATTAGTCAACTTATTGTTTTTGATCGCTCCAGTGACGAGCCCATTGACTTTATCCTTGATTATTATTAAAAGTCATATTTAAGAAACTTCTTTCATCTTTATGCCTCCTCGACACAGAAATTTCCCTGCTTGCTTTGCCAAAGCTTGAGTTAGTTTACCAAGAAGTGTTACATATATGATTTGTAATAATGAGTAACTTTATTCCAAGAATGAATGTCTTACTTGTAAGAATGCATGTATATGGTGAGATACTTTGTTCAATGTTGATATTTTTTTTTAAAAAATCTTTGTTGCCTATTATTATCCCTCATCGAAGATTGTTTATATTTTTTTTCTGAAAAAATAAATCTAGTTGTATTTCGTCTAACCATCTCCAAATACATTGTTAACTTTATTAGACGTTTCAGATATCAAAATAAGTTGAAGAAAGAATTACAGTAGAAATATTCATTAATTTTATTTTAATTATATTTAAAGAAAACATTAACACATTTGGTTAAAATTAAACAATTTAAATATAAGTTTACAGATTTTAGTTTCAGATATGAAAATAAAATATGTATACAAGGAGTGTTGATGTTAAATTTATTTTTAATATTTATTTTCGAAAAAATACTACTTCTGTATTGTATATTTCTCTAGTAGAAAAAAATCTCCCCCAAAAAAAATGTTACTTATATTTCATTTTTCAAAAATTGATGTAAATTACTAAATAAAAACAATTTAAATAATATATAAAATTAATTCTAATGCGACTCACACAAAAATAACATCTAACAACTTTTAAATGTTATAAGCCGCTGCTTTAAAAATGACAATTTAAATATTTCCAAATCGAAATATCAAACTGAGAATGCTTTTGAAATATTTATTACTGAAATGCTTGTTTCGAGAGAGAAATCCTTCCATATTTTCGTAATGACTTAATTTCTAGGAAAAAGATACAAAAAAAATTTTAATGTTTCACGAATTATTTGAAAAAGAGAAAAAATTCCGAATTATGCTCTTGATTTTTATAAAAAAAATTGTTTATTTCAGGAAGTATCATAAAGTGTTTTTACTTTAAATATATTTTTTTGTGTGTATCATGATTAGAATTTTTTTTAAAAAAAAAATGAAAATTAATGAATTTGAATTTTTTGCAAACAAAAAAATGTGATCCTGAATACGGAGGGGGGAGGGGGCGGTTAATAAATTAATATAGAAGCTTAAAATAATTTATCAAACATATTCTTGGAAAAAGTCTTCTCACAAGACCTTGTTTTTCCCGTTTCGTTGTTCTTGATTTGGCAGTAAACAACGAAACCATTTTTAAGGTAAAAAATTGCGCGAAAGTATAGTTTTGGCAAGAAGATTAAAATCTGTAAGAGGAATGATTAATAGATATCGCCGGAGTTTAGTGTCACCAGAAGAATTGATGGTTTCTCTTTACAAAGTTCCCCGGAACATAAATTTTGAGATATAAGACTTCTATAAATAAAGATTTCATTTACTCTAAAGAAATGCTATAACTGTCTAGCTAACAATTGAAGCACTTATAATGCAGATTTTTACCATACGGTAAAGTAATTGTGTTTGATATATAAGATAACACAACTTGTAGAACATTTAGTTCAACGATCAATTTAAGAAATGGAAGGATTCAAAGAAAAATTTTCAAACGTCTGCATTTTCTGCGAGAATATTATAAAAAAAACTTGAAATTCTCTCTCTCTCTCAAAACAACAATTTTACTGCATGAATAATTATACACATTTTAATACATTGTCTGAGGGCATACAAGTTACGTAATATAAATACATAAGTAATGTAATACATACCCGCAACAATGTATTATATTAATTAAAGGAGCTATTAAAATTACCTTTACTAAATTAAATTAAATAATTAGTTTTAGTTGTTAATTTAAATTTGTATAAATTAGTTAGTTTTAAAATATATTTTATTTATTTACATGCATACCGGTTGGTTCAAAAATAATGTGACCAATTTGAGAGCATGATAAATTTTTATCGAATTAAGTTATTTACATGAAATTTTCCATGTGTTTTCCTTTGGCATAGTAAATACACTTTGCGTAAGCGTTTCCGCCAAGCCAAAATGACATTTTGACCATTTTGGGGGGTATTTTTCCAAATTCCTCTTTGATTGTTTTTGAAGTCCTTAGAGAGTTTTTACTTTACGTATGTTTAACTGTTTTTTAAGTATCAATATAAATAAATAACTGCAATGAACACACAGTTAGAGGATGGTGGTGGCCATTTATCAGGTGGCAGAATTTTTTTTAATCTAACAACCATTTTATAGTTGAATCTGCAGTATGACTTGGTGCAGAATCTTGGTGAAAAACAAAGTTTCTTTGAGGGTAAAGACGCTTACTTTTTTTCATCAAGTGTTTCAAAACTTTATTCTGATAGTATTTAACATCAATTTTAGTCTTTGGTTATACAAAAAATGGTTTTGTTAAGCCTTGAGAGGACATTCCCATCCATACCATAACACCTGACGGCCAACTTGCATTTTGCAAAATAACTGCTTCTTTTCAACGTTCTTTTGCTTTAAATATATTGTATCTTCGTTTTGACAGTTGTAAATGAAAGATGAAACAGTGCTTTATCCTAAGTTATCCATGCTTTGTATCTACCTTTGCGCAACATTAAATTTAGAGGCCAAGAACGTTTTCTTCGTTAGTTTCTTCGTTTGTCTACGGTCTTAACAGACATTTGAAGATATAGGCTGAGTTATTCACTTTTTTAGAGCAAGTTTTCTTATCTGAAGACAAAATATCGATTGTTATTCCTTTAGTTTCTTTGCTGAAGTTCTTTGAGGCAGATGATTTTCTACAGCGATAAATCTTTTCGGCTTCTTTTTTTTCCTTAAGGAATTTCTTTCGTCCACATTTTTTTCCTGAAGTATTTGATTGCTAGCCGAATTATATTTTTTCGAAGTTTGAATAGTAATCCATTAGCAAAATGTCTTTGCTGATTTTTAGATGCTTTTTTTATAACAAAATTTGAGCAAACATCATTAAGAAGCTTTAAAATTTCGTTTCAGGTTTGAGGATCTAATTCTGGAGCCATAATTTATGCTCCCATTAATAAAAATAATTAGATTGGTATTTTAAATGTTTCATTTTTAAAATATAACTGATAGCAAATTGATAACAATGTCCCATTCATAGCTGTATGCTTTTAAAAGTGGTCACACTAATTTTTTTTTTTGAATCAACCGGTAAGGAATAATGATAAGTAATTTGTAGTTGCTGTTACATATGGCTATATTGGAAGGATAAAACAAAAGGATATCCAAAGATATAAAACAGCTCACGTATCACACAAGAATAATGATAAATAATAAAAAGAGAACAAACATTTAATTTAAGAACCAGGGCAAATTAACATGGGGGATCAAAAGAATAAGTTGAAAATTTAAACAACAAGAAAAGGAACAAAGGACATGAAGTCTTTATAAAGAGTTCATGAAAGTTCTGAATTCCAGAATAGTTCTCACTCATCTCACCACGTTTTTTAAACTCTATCTAGTTCTTGGCATATAAGATGATCTGCATTCATGAAGCCCGAATTACAAATTTGGCACATACTGGTTGAAAGGATACCTATTTTACTAAGATGCAATAATGGCCTGTTTGAAGTTTGCCATAGCCTCTTTACGGGCTTTTGACCAAGTGCTTTGAATGTCAGCCAGGATTCGACTATGGATTTTGCTGACTGGTTAGATTTAAGAGTATCCACTAATTTCACAAAAATAGGTTTTTTAAGTGACTCTGGAGGAAGTGGTTTTCTGCCTTGTGGCTCAAGGGTTCCTTTCGTGGCTAGTAAGTCTTTCTTTTCGTTACCATCGATACCTACATGTGAAGGGAAATTACTTATCATAGTTTTTACCATGCCAAATATGTTATACTTTTTGTCTTGTAATTTTTTAACATATTCGGCGTTTGTGCAATATGTATGAAAGAACAAAAGCCGAATATGTTGAAAAATTTCCAGGTAAAAAGTATAAAACATTTAGATGGGAAAAAGCATATGTTATTTAATAAGGATAGTTTAAATTTAAACATAAATAAGAGATTGTAGTCGACTGTAATTATAACTGTAACCGTTAGGATAACTGTAACCGTAAATATTACGTTAGGAATTATGTTCCGCCCTCAGAAAATGTTGTAAACGTCTTGTTGTTGTACGAAGGTGTGCTCTTTTATATAATCATGTGTCCGTTTTTCTGTAGACCCCAAAATAAAGGTTTTGACTGGTGAGGAAGTTGTCTTAATTTGGATATTGCTAACCAGCATTTGCACTCCCATACATCAAGACGTTTCACAAATGGCATCTCGGAACGTCGGGCCGGCATCTGATCTTATTACGGGATAAGTAATTTTTACTTATTGGTTTCAGATGTTTACCGCTGATCAATCACCTTGATCCTTTTGACTTACGGTCAAAATTAATGTAATTTGAATGATTCTACTCGAATCTATGTACTCTCGAATCACCTTGATCCTTTGTGACTTAATGTAATTTGATTCATCTCGAATCTAAAGAAGTCAACGTGACTTGAATGTTTATAGTTCTTGGTATTAGAATATTAAATCTAAGGATTCCTTCAAAATGTAAACTGTCCAAGGGATAAATTTAAACGTTTGTTTCAGTACAGTTTTTATGTGTTTCAGTGTACCCAGTGCTGTACATCAGCATTCTAGTGTTAAAATGATACATGATTCTACTTTTTGTTCTTAATGCAAATTGAAATCGTAATTTTTATTTATGTATCTGTTTGTGTACTTTATCGAAATATGCTGTGTTTACTTTCGAAGTAAATTGAATCTCTGAGTGTGAGATTCTAAGAAAAGTTTTTTCAGGAAAATTATTTAATTTGCTTGGAAAGTTGTATTGATCTCAAAGTGCTAAATAACCATATAATTAAATTTTAGAAAATTTATTTTATGCTTTGCTATCTGCTATGCATGGTTGCATTGCATTAAAGTTTTTTAAATGTTTTATGTGCACAATTATTTCCAATACTAAATTTTGTCAATGTTTTAAATTGTATTTCACAATTATTATTTGAGTCATTTTTTGTCTCTCAATGTGTGCAATTGCTAACGTATATTTGATTTGATTATTACTATTTAAAATTTACTTCTTGTTAAATGTTAATTGCATAATATAGTGAAGATATTTTTTTTCCATTTCTTGCTTGCATTATTGCTAATTTTATTTAGATAGAGAACATGTATTGTAATCTTCATTTAAACTGAAACTTATTTTATTAGTATTTTTCCTTTTTGCTGAAACTAAGCTATATCTTTTACTCAAAGTATTGTTATTTAAGTAAAAGTCAATGAGTCATAAAATCCTATTGCTTATATCAAAAAGAATTGTTTTCATTTGATGACTAATGCATGCTTTTAGCTTACTGATTGGCAGACTCTTGCGGTTGCTGTTGCCATGAATGTATCTCATCCGTTGACAATATACAACAATTTAACCATCTATAAAAAGGAAAATAAATTAGAATTGGACAATTTATATTCTTGAATTTATTCATACATTTGATGTAAACATTGTTGTCGATTATCTCTAGAGCTACGGAGATATTTTAATAAAATTTGATACGTATATACGGCTGATATTCAAAAAATAACCATTCAACAGTCAAAATACACATGCATGATCGTGCTTAACACTCGCCGAAGTCGAAAGGTATGAAACAGAAGTTGCAGAATATAACAAAGATAAAAAGTTGGTTAATAGAAGAGGGCGTATGGTATCCTCTTTCAGATAAACAAACTTCAAATCTTGATTTTATACCTGAAATATTAGAATTTGTGAATTTCTGTGGCAATTAACCCCGCTCAATCAGCAACTCAGTTTTCAAGCCTTTTGCGGTTCTTGGAGGGTAGTTGCAGTTGTCGTCCCCAGAGTTTTCGAGGTATGATGTATACTGATGATGTCTGAAGATCTAACTGGCCAATCCATTTGGCGAATATCCTCACTTTTTAGAAATTAGTCAATCACATGAGCTCTATGGACCTCGAGTTATCGATTAAAACAAAATCAAAGTCAACTGCAGCCATGAAAAAGCAAACATGGGGCTCCAAGACCTCATCTCTATACCTCACAGCCGTCACAGTATCTTTTTAAAATACATGGAGGTGTGTGTGGCCATCCAAAGTGATGCCAGTCTAGATTATTAAGCCTCTGATATCATAATGGTTGATTTCAGGGACATAGGAGGGCAGAAATAAAAAAAGTACCGCGAGAATATATGGAGAGAACTAGGGAATTAAGATGTAATTGTATATAATTAATTTCAGAATATGAGTATATAATTCCATAGTTTGATTACGGTATTTTTGGCATGCTTTGTTAAAAATTCATTTAATAGAGAACTGAGTCATAATTCAAGGTAATTTTTATATATTACTGTGCATCGTAGGGATATTGGTACACATTATCATCCCATTAAAATTGTTCAATGATGTTCGAAATATGGCATGCATTTTTAAAATCAATTAATTGTTTGTTTTACAACGTAATTGCTTACTTTTATTGGAGAATTATTCTTTAAAATACTTTATTGTGTACGTTATTTAGTTTATCTTTAGTATTTTTGTGTAGACATGCAACAAAAATAAGCTAAGATATTATTAATCTAAGTATTTTAAATAAAAAAAAAGCAATTTTAAACTATTTTTAAAGAGGAAATGATGAAGTGTTACGATTAATATTTCTTTATTCCATGTTAGTAATATTCGTGATTGATGATATTTTAATAACTTAGTTTTAACATAATAGAGACAATTTTTGGGCTCTTAATTATAATGACAGAAAAAAGGAATCGAATGTTATGTATAATTACTTTAGCAAAAAAAGAATTTCTTGTGTTTGCCTTACAAGAGATTTTTAAGTACAGAGGCTGCTTTTATTTCTGGAAATGGAAAAAAGGTGCAGAAGGCATTTTAAGTTACTCATGACTCTGCATGTGTTTTATTTTACTTCTATCATGAAAAAAAAGTTCAAATAATTCGTTCTTACACTTTTAATTTTCTTATTTGAGCTGTTTTCTTTGAAAGTGGTGTAAGTTCATTTTATATTATACTAGTTGTGGTATACCCGTTCTTCGCACGGGTGCATTGAAACATTAAACAATACAGATTGAAGGATAAAGAAGTTTTTAATGAGTTAATTTTACGTGAATTGCAAATTAAGCAAAAAAAGCCTTTTGCACATCTCAGCTGAACAAAAAAACCCAATATTTGTTAAATTTTAAGTGTGTTGGTCTAATAAAAAGAATTTATTTTACTTATAAGGCCCCCGTAACTCTCTTGTGGGTTGGTTTTTGAAAACACCTTGTTAAGCTGATCTCTGCTCAGCAAAAGTAACATATTGTTACAGATTTTATGTAATGAACGCGTAGTGTAAATAATTTACATCTGGATGAGTAATACGTTAATAATACTTAGTGTTGTATTTATTTTATGTTAAAATTGTAATATTCACTAGCAACGTCGTTCTTTACATTATAATAAAGATTCAATGGAAAAGTAGAGAAATGGTGGTGAGATAGAGCCCCAAGTTGGCATCATTTTTGAAGATCATGGGGCAACTTGGCCATTAATTGAACGGTTCAGATGTTGCTCTGATGTAGCGCCACCTGGTGGGGAACTACAACAAAGAGGATAGGTAAAAACCTTCTCCACTAAAAAATACATGTACATGCCAATTTTCAATGTGATCGGCTGAAGGATGTTGCAGTGAAGCGAGGTCATATATACAAACATCCATTTTTAAATATATAGATGGAGATATTTACCATTTTCCAAGTAATTATATTTGTAATTTCATTACTACGTAAACATATATTAACAAAATAATGAAAATTCTGAAGAATTTTTCGGATAACTGTTTATAGATAAACACCTCATACCAGATTACATTCAATGTTATAATAACTAAATTTTTTGTCAAAAATGGACTTACACCACTTTCAAAGAAAACAGCTCATTTAACAAGCATAATTAAAAATATTGCATTATGCTTTTTAAAAAGTATCACGTGAGAATGAATACAAAATTTATGCATGCTCATACCTTCACAATTCCGTACTTCGAACTAAAAAAAAATATTGCTTGAATTGTTTTTCAACACAACTTAATTTTATTGATTGCAACTTTATACCTTTTTTTTTTAAAAAAAAAAATAACCGTTTGATTTTTTCTTGCATAATTTACGTTACGATGAAATTTCACTTCATTTTGTTTCTCGTTTAAAATCATTATTTTTTAGTTCACTTAATTGTTCTGCTTCAAACTTTTTTCAATGTAAATTATACGATTTACTACTATCAATGAGATTTTGGATATCCAGTCATAAAGACATCATTATTTCGGACCACGCAAAGTTTGCGAGTGTTTTTGAGATATGACATATCCTCATTCATCTCTGCAAAAATCTCGAAATTGAGAAATACCGTATGGTGAGCCACATCAAACACGAGGATTTGTGGACTAACTAATTATTGTCATGCAACTTTTTCCCCCATAATTAGTGCTACTGGGTAATTTTATATTTAACTCTAACAGGTCCAGTGACCAGTTAACTGTGGCACCCCGTGAGTAGCCTAGTGGTTAGAGCACCGGACTGGGTCCTGGATCTGAAGGCTTGGGTTCGATGCCCGTATCCCCAAATACCCTCCGAGTACACACGGAGTACGTGCTCGTTAAATCAGTGGGTCTGAAAGTCTTGTGGGCTGAATCACGAGTTCAGGGGACTGGAGAAAATTTCCCTCTACTTCAGTTCCATGCCTGAATTGTGGAGATAGATGGAGGAGCCATCTATCGTAATGTTCTATCTTCCCTTCGGGAATTTCACCGAGCTAAATATTATTATCACCTGTATGGTGCTCAAGGCTAAAGCCAACGACAGGCGTACATCTAGCCCATTGCCACGATGAATTTCGTGGGCCTCGATCAGACTCTGTCAGACAGGTGGCATGAGCAAGAACAACAACGAAATTTTTTGAAGGACGCAAGAGCTTTGAAATGTGCACGAACTGTTCTTCTGAGCCGGCCACGCCTGCTCACATCCTCGAGTGGACAGGACTTAGCAGACGTTCCCTTGCTGGTGTTGGACTTTCTGAAAGTGTATGATGACATGGACCAGATCTAGCACTGCTGACCAATGGGGGCGTGCAACAAAAACAAAAACACAGCACCCTTGTTTGAGAGCATGCAATTATGTGTGTCAGGAAACTCGAGCAAAGACGAGTATACTCGTCAATTACAGAGTAAGTGTGACTGGATATCTATTCATATACTGTCCAATATTAGATAAAAAACGGATTTATTTAATAAAATGTACAATTTTTTATTACTAATACTTATCGTACAAGGGTCTATGCATGAGGTTATAAAGTAAATTAGTTTGGTCGCGGGCACATGAGGCTGACGGTCCTTCCGAACGTCAGTTTTTATGGATATCTATAAATTTTAGTGATGGTCAAAATTTCCGGACTGAGAGTACTTCCTTCTTTATTGACAAAATATTCTCTGCCTGCCTTGACACTAAGGAATTTCTGAAAAGGTGCTGTAGGGTTGATCACAGTTATCTTACCAGAAAGCATCCTTGTCTTTCCCACCCCTTTAAAATAGCCGTTCTTTAAGCAGCATGGCATTTCAAACAAATGCAGTTACGGCACTCGATAGCAGGGTAACCTTGGTCCAGCTGTTATCACTGGTCACAGAACCTGGTCGGCGTCACTATTTGTCTCATGACTGACCATACCTGAAGGAATCCTATAATAAATCAATTTTCCGACTCATGCATTTGCTTCTTTTAGGCTAAAATCTAAAAAACATTATTGTCGCACATAAAGTAATTCGGTATGCAAACTTATTCGCTGTGCAGACGGGGCTTACATAACGCATGAGTTCATCTTAAATTTTTTATATATTTTATTTACTGTTATTACCCCTGCTTGAACTCAAAATGTTTTAAACATCTTGAGATTTGAGAATATGTTTTGTCTCAAAAATTACAATTTCACTTGCCAATAATAACTACTTTTTACGAACGGCGAGTGCATTCGTCATGGCACAAAATCGTGCAACTTCTCCATGACGAGTATATTCGTCCATCGTAGTTAACTGGTTAAAGTTACGAGGTCTGGCACTGATAACTCTAGCTTTGCTTCAGTGTGACATTAATAAGCAATCACTCATTTAGAGGCAACATTTCCCCTTCTGCATTTTTAGAATAGAACAAAGGAAAGTTTTTGGATTGCAACAAAACTTAAGGTATCCTACTACATTGGGAACCGTGATTTTAAAAAAGGCGCATAAATGGATATTTTTCATGATAGATTAGAATACATGTATAAAATTGTTTTAATGACACCTTTTGACAAAAATATTTATTTAAATACAATATTTTAGCAAAAAATTAACTTAGAATAACCTTTTTTCAAAATGTTCTCTTTTTGTGAAAAATACTTCTATTATAATAATATTCTGCCTGTATATAACTCAGTCCTCTGTACAAAGGCTCAACTATGAGATTTGAAAAATTCACATTATTTTCAGAGTTACAACTATTTGAAATAATTATCGGCGTTTTTTTCTTAAAATTGCTCCTCTCTGTTGTCGTAAAACATGGATAAACTTACTTCTAAGTTACATATTTCAAAAATTCTAGTTGAGCCTCTGTACTGATATATACAGGCAAAATATTATTATAATAGACCCATTTTTAACAAAAGAAGAATATTTTGAAAATGGGTCATTATATGTTCATTTTTTGTCAAAATATTGTACTTAAATAATTTTTTTATCGTAATGCTATTCTTAAAACAATTTTATATACATTTTCTAATCTAAGTGACACTAAATATCATAAATATTATCCATTTGTACGCTTTTGCAAAATCACGGTTCCGAGCGTAGTCGGATATCTTAACAAGTCATCATGCAAATAATGAAACTAAGGATATGCTTCAACATTACTTTGGCGATCAACTACTTTTCTAGAAAACTTTAACTAAATATTTCCTCTATTTTAAGAATGTATGATAAAGAGATAACCCTTATATATACTAATAGTTATTCATTTCTACACGAATAATAAACTCATTTTTTTAATAGAAAAAGAACCAAAATTGCTGTCCATTCTATATTTATTCTGCTACGTTTTAACCGATGGAAGATGTTCGATCAATCAAGATATTTCGGACAGAAGATTAATTTTTGAAATATTTTGCTGGGTATTTACTTCTTTAACAACAACAAAAATTGTTATTTTTTTAAAGTAGTGTTTCATTAAATACTAACTTTTAATAGGATTATATGTTAAGTATTACTACACCGTAAAGAAACAGGCTGCGAGATAGATTCAGCTCAGCGATCCTAAATCGTGTTTAGAATAAATGAGCTGTATCAGGAAAAAACAGATTTTTTCATGGATCCTGTATCTCATTCTCTTTATTTTTCCACATCGCATCGCTGTTTATCCTTGAGGCATACTTTTATTTATCGTTAAGAAACTTGAATATTCCGTATGATGGTGTTTTATCGGAATTTAAATATGGACATCAACTCAATAGGAGCACCGCCATTAACGAAAATTTCGGTTTAAACCATTGGAAAATAGTGTTAACATTTCTTTCAGAATCTTTTAACAACTTCTTAAAATTAGTCACAGAAAAGAACAATTTTGTTATTTTTTGCTAACTATTTTTTTATGCATTCCTAATAAGTTTCCCGACAAATTTGTGAGTGTTTGAATATTTTTTAGCAAAACATACGTGGAGATAATCAATTATAACTTTGTAGTGGTTCTCACTATTTTTTAAGAGACAAATTTTATCGAACTGGTTATTTAAAAAGACATAGAAACGCTGGAAAGAAATAACATCATTCTAATTTGTTAAAATGTAGCATAATTTAGTAAGTTTCGAAAAATTGGCACAAATTTATCTATGTTATTTTAAATATTACTAATGTATATTACTTTTAAATTTGAAAATAAGATTTATGGCATGTCAAATATTAAAATTAAAATGCTTCATAATGATATTAATTTTACTAATGGTATTCAGAATCGATACATCGATTAACATAAGAGTATATTGTATTAATGATTATACTCCTGCTTTATTAATGATTCTAGTGACATACATTTTAATAAATGAACTAAATTGTAGAATCAGTGAGGAAATCTGTTCAAAGAATCTCAAAATTTTATTTTTAACTCATATCTGATTTTAAAAAATGATAAATGACTTTAAAATAGTAATTACATAGTGTAATACATCATTGAAGATTATTTGGCGACAATTAGCGATGCTATTTTTTATTTTTTTTAGAAAACATGTAATATGCATACAATTAAATGTAAAAATTGTAAATGAAAATGAATACTGATATTGTTATTATGTAATTTATCTGATCAATTGCTTCTTCTCATGTATAAAAAGTCATGTTTGTATTGCTTTGTTACATATTACATTAATTTTTAACAACCCGAGCCAACCATCCCAACTCCATTGAAACGGGAATTATTTGGCGATATTTTGCTTTTTTGTCCCTTAGATAAATTACTCTCGTTCCATTGAATAACTGCTTGTTTGGACAGAGTGGATGTAGGCTTATTCATAATGAATACTACCAGCCGTTGATTTCTTTTTACCATTAGTTTTTTCTATCCCAGAAGCCGATTATTGGCTTGGTGGAAGGTCGGGTTGGCTTTTTTCTTTTCCTTTGCCAAATGGCGAGTGATTAGGTTCCAGATTGGAGGCGGCGATAATTAATATGAGGTTAGTTTTCTCGGCGGGGATCGCCAGTAACTGAAGATTGCTTTTGTGCGTCCAATGGACCTGGAGAACGTAATTGAAAAAGAAAAGAAACAAGTCGCATTAAAAGCGGGACGGAGGAAAAATTGAGGAGGTTTTGTTTCTCTTCCCCCAGGAATCAGAGATATTACATAGATTCATTTTTCTTACGTACTTACATGGATTATACTTATAAGTAAGTTTCTACGAAGACTAACTCAAAAGGGAAAATAAAATTGAAAACGTTTCGGGATTATTAATTGTGAGAATATAATAATAAATGTGTTTTATTTTTCCAATGGGGCTGTCTCCAAATGTGAGAGCTATTTTCATGGTAGCACCATCTAGTGGCGGCCTCGTTACCAAATTTGGACACGATAATTAATTTTTAATTCAAGCTCTCGTCGGATGCTAAATATTGCCGTGCTTTCATTTTGCCGAGAGTACCAGGGCCAAATTGATGCTCAAGGAATCTTTTACGTGCTACATAATCTTATGACATGCGTGCCTACGATTTTCGCATCCAGAAAATCTATCCACTCCAGCTGGGGTCGAGTGAGTGAGTGAATATTAACGTCGCACTGTTCAGATACACGAGGGCTTTTGGCGATGGACCTCGTGATTTTGAACCATGATCAAGTGATAAGGACAACACCTAAGCTGGCACCATCTTCTACTAACTACCACACCACTCCGACGGGAGGACATTTAAGCTCTCGACAGATTTGACGTGCATAGCTGCTCTACACGGTTGGTTTTTAGTGATACTAGGCTCGAACTCATGAAATGCTTGCCATGATCCGATACCTCAGCCATTGGGCTACCGCAGCTGGGGTTGAACCCTCAACCTTCGGCTCACGAAGCAAGCACGCTACCTCTAAGCAACCGGAACCGGCATATGAATATTTTATGAATAACTTTGAATAAAACATTAGAATAAGTAATATATTCTTATAAAGTAATTCACTCTATAAAAATATCCATTTAAATATTACTCTCAACGACAGAAATGTATCAAATATATGTCTAAAATGTAAAATGAAATATTAGGATACGTTGACCTTACTTACAAATTTTGTATAAGAAACATTCTATACATTAGACTATGTCTAAATTTAATTAATCCATTACTTTTATTACTGATTGAGTGAGTGCTTATTAACGTTGCACCTAAAAAGAAACGAAGGCTATTAGTCACACACTTCATAATTTTTGAATCTCGGTCAAATGACGAGGTCAACACCACCTTTTCAAACCTCTACATCGCGCAAACGGGAAGGCTTTAAGCCTCGACTAATTTATCGTGCATCAGTCAGCCTTTCTGTATGCAGATCTCAGTGGCGGCAGGACTCGAACTCATGATACGCAACCCAGGAATTTGTGACCATAACCACAAAGTTATAGCGATCGTATTTTTGTTACTATGGTTACTGTTGTTGTTTGTTACTAAATGGTATGTAAGTAAAAATTCTCTAATGGACATGCGTAATGTAAATCCTGATATTTTTATTTCTCATATTCTTAATTAAACACACAAAAATATATATTTTTATAATTAAATTAAAGATACTGTTAAATCCCCCCCCTTACTACAAAAAAGTTACAAATTATAGAATGCTTCAATTTGAAAAGTAAAATTATTTTAATCAATACGCATCTTTCGAAGGTGCATACGTATAACAACATACATACTTGAAACACACTGTGGAATAAAACACATATGCAATAAACTATAATTATACGTAGTTTTTACATGCACACGCGTATTTAGCATCTCTTTTCCTTTAAAATTTAGAAATTTCTATAAATACGCAGTTTTTCTTCGAAATATTTAGTCATATTAAATTACGTAAGAATAAACGCTAAGACATGAAATTTGTAGCAAGATTTTCACTTGTAAAAATGCATTGTATTGAATAAAATTGATATTGTAATAAAATTTAGAGTGTTCTCAAAAACATATTAAGTCAGAACGTAGTAATAATTAATAATTTCAACAATTAGAAAAAATTGAGTTTGAATCTTATTTATTTTTGTAGCATTTGGCAAATGTTTCTAGTACTTGTGTTTATAATTTATATATAATTTAATGACGATTACGATGTGAAAAAGATGAACATAGGATATCACTAAAATAAGAAATCTAGTAAACGTCGTAACTAGTAAAATTGTAAAATAATAAAATATTTTTACGGCCATCTGAGAATGAAGTACTTTATTTTCAAAATTAAAAGAAAAAGAAAGAATTACTCATTTTAAGACATTTTACTAGTGAAGAAAATGATATTTTAATTTAAATACGATCTATATATTTCTTTAGGAATTATTGGTCAACAATTAAGGTATCCGACTACGTTCGGAACCGTGATTTTAAAAAAGCGCATAAATGGATAATTTTCGTCATATCGAGTATCACTTAATTAGAATACCTGTATAAAATTGTTTTAATGACATTTTCACAAAAAAAAAAATTTTAATACAATATTTCGGCAAAAAATTAACTTAGAATAACTTTTTTTCAAAAATGTTTTCTTTTTGTGAAAAACGCTTCTATTATAATAATATTTTGCCTGTATATAGCTCATACCGCTGTACAGAGGCTTAACTAGAATTTTTGAAAAATTCACATTTTCAGAGTTACAACCCATTGAAATAATTATTGGCGTTTTTTTTCTTAAAATTGCTACTCTATGGTGTCGTAAAACATGGATAAACCCACTTCTAAGTTATATATTTCAAAAATTCCAGTTGAGCCTCTGTACAGAAGTCTGAGCTATATACAGGCAAAATATTATTATACTAGAAGTATTTTTTTCACAAAAGGAGAATATTTTGAAAATGGGTCATTTTATGTTCAATTTTTGTCAAAATATTGTACTTATAAATAATGTTTTATTGTAATACTATTTTTAAAACAATTTTATGTACATTTTCTAATTTAAGTGACACTAAATATATCATAAATATTATCCATTTATACGCTTTTGCAAAATCACGGTTCCGAACACAGTCGGATAACTTAAGCTGAAGTATTTAATATAACTTCATTTCAACCTTTTAACTCGTATTCACGTTTTTTAAAAAAATTTTGAAGATTCTATTTTAGCCCTTTAAACGCCGGCTTATCATACAGTAGTTCTCTAAATGCAGTACCTAATCCATCTTTGAATCTGTAGTTTCTAATTTTATTCTTTGAATTCGAATACACAATACATTCTGTGTATTCTATAAACAACAATAAAATTAATTTAGCTCTTAGGAAATGATAGTATTAATACTATTGATGAGTTATATAGTCTCAATGAATGAATACTAGTTGAACACTGAATACACTGAACATTTTCGATACAGCAGACATTTAATTAATTTCATAATTCAATGAATAATCATCTATCTCTTAAATGAAACTCATAATTTGTTAAAATATTATTACTATTGTGAAAGGAATTTGAAACTCACAGCGTATTGAGAGTAGAACAGATATTTCGAAGAGAGATATTAATCTTTGTTTTAATTACAGAATATTCAAACTATGTCATTAGTTATTGGCAACTCCTTGCTTATCACCTAAATGATCAAACATATGAAGTCCTGCGATTAGTTAGAGGAATAGTTAAAATTACCGTATTGCTGTTAACATAACATTCTGTTAGATGGTTTTGTCCAATCGTCCAAATCACCATGTTAAGATGTTTGCAGTGAGCCACCAAGACCTTATGTAGAGGCCTATTCTGTAAGCAAAAAATATCGTGGCCTATGACACAAAATCGCTTGCTGGGATACTGCGTATTCATTTCAGAATTCTGAGAGTGAAAGTGGTGCAAAAAATGAAGATGGTGAGGATGTTAACTCAGTGACACGACAACTCATGATGGCCAAGGCCTACTGTACCCAATTCAGTATACGCGACCATGGGCCCTGAGGTGCATGAACAGATGATGTGAAACCCTCAGGGTTAAGTTCCCAAGCAAGCTTGGTACTCATTTTATCGACCCACTGAAGAGATGAAAGGCTGAGTCAACCTTGCCCAGCCCGGGGTTTGAACCTCGGACCTGTGGTGTGGAAGCGCAAAGCACTAACCACTCAGCCACTGGGATTCGGTGAGGATGTTATCTGCTATTTAAATTTCTGAGATTTATAAATTTTTGTCAGTAATTTCAATTTTTATAGTAGCCAAACAATTTTTAGTGGTATATAGAAAAAGTCTTAAATATTTGAATAGCCAAAACAACAGAAATTCACATTTGACTGTTTTATTTAAGATGTAATCTCTGTATCATAATAGTCTAGTGCAGCGGTTCTTAAACTTTGATTGCCGCAGACCCCTTATATGTATCAACCTGACATTCCCCCCCTCCAAGAATTTGAGCACTCCTCCCCGATTCCCAATATATGGCTGAATGATTAAAATGTTCCTCGATTATTCTGTCTAAATCTACTACTTATAGAGACTTTTTTTAAAGCTTCTTTTTTTTCCTGTAAGGAAACTAACTATTTTTTGAAAATATTGCGTTGTAGTGATGGTTATATATATGATGAAAACTAATTAATATTCTTGATCAAAATAAATGTTCTAGCAGAGTGTTTTCATCGGGGACAATTTAGTGATATAATCTAACATGGCACATCTTTCAATTTTTCCACGAGGACTTTCAGCGTCTTAAAATAGGTAAAACAATAAATAAAAGACCTTCATGGACTCCCTAGAAAAGCATTGGGAACCCTCGGAAGTCCGCGGACCTTAATTTAAGAAGCACTGGGTTTAATCCCTTAGTATAACAAATGTTCATTCATATTTGATTTGTTTTCAAGTTGAAAAATCTGAATATTAATATAACAGCATGTTATTTCTAAATTGAAGATTATATTTATTAAGATAAATGGGAAGAATAAAAAAGAAGATATCCAAATTTTTATAGGGAAATACTCATATACTGCTGGTCATCCAAACTGAATTATCACGAAGGAAGGAACTGGCATATTACGAATTTTCACTGTAAATGATTAACATTTCAGCGCCTATGCACATTATCGATGTCTAAAGCGTCACGTACAAAAAACAGGGTACTTTTTTTTAAAGTAATGAAATTTCTCTCCGTGTTGTTATTTTGATGACCAACTTCAACGCGCTTTGAAAAAAGAATACAAGCATCGTTCGAGCCCATTTTTGCGCTCGGCATAAAAATAATTGTTTTCTGTGAAGAATGCTGCTTTATCTTCCGAAAAAGCAGCTATTGTGTCTAAAGAAATCGAGCAACAATGATGCGGTACTGCAGTCGATGGACTTATCGAGGACACCGATTGTCTAAGTCTCGTTACACCACTATATCCCATGTGACTGGCGAATTTCGTGGTGATGGATCACTCACCACACTTGGAATCATTTTCAACTTTGCCCAAAAAAATCAGTGTATACACGTAACATTCCACATCCTTTGCAGCACGGTACAAGATGGGCAAGGTGCCCGTTACTTTGAATATTCTTACAGCAAGAATTCCATTCTTCCAAGGAGTTCTGAAGAGACAATTTACTACCTCAAAATGGTCGAATCAGAACTTTAAGATAGGTCACATATCTGTTGCCTTTTACTTTATTATTCTGGATCTTCATCCCGTATGATGTTTTAGGACTGGTACCGAATTTTTTTTTTCTTTTCCTTTTTCTAGTGCGCATGGCCGGAACAACGACTAGCTCTGTCATTGTACCAGTTGGTGTATTGTGTGTATCTGAAGTTACTTTCATAGCTTGAACGACACAATTCAACAAAACAATTTGCTACCATACGTATCAAATGATGGTTATATATATATATGACTTCGTCTCTCATCAGATTGTATTGCTGTCTTGGTCAGATTGTTCTGATCTATCGCTTATCGTTGAATAGTTAAGGGTTAGTGAACGACTGACCCGGCAAGCACAACCCGTTGCTACACCACGTCAACTTTAACAATGACTGGATTCTCATGGGCTGCATTACTCAAGCAGTTAAACGAAAACCTCTTTTGTTCAATACCGGGGAATATAGAGTGCCTGCCGTAACGGCAACAGTCAATACTAATTTCGCGTGCGTCCTCCTTATCTTGCAGATGACCGTATTTTAAATAATTTAACGTTTATATTGTATATCTTCTCTCTAACAAATCAAGCTTTAATATTTTTGTACTCTTTGTTGTTTTCTTAACTGTATAGCTAGGTGGTTTTTTTTTAGGTGGACATTTTGGATAACCAGCTGCGAGTTTTACTGACACTTTCACGAATTATGAGCCAAATAAATAACCATTAGGAAGCTTCGCATTCTACAATAATCTAAAAAAGTCAATATTCGCTTTAATTTACCGTTTTGAGATTAATCACAGCTCATTAAAGAAAAAGAACAATGCTTACTCTATGTACTTGTACTTAATTTCTGTATAAGTTTAATCTGTTCTTTTTCAAAACATGCGATAAAATTTTTAAAAAATAATAAAACTACTTTCATAACACATGTAAATTCCATATTTAGTAGAGGAAAGAGTAATTCGTACATATATTTTATTGAATAATTGCTTTATTCCGCGTTTAGAACTAAATAACTTTTTACATTTCTTTTCTTAATCTCTCTTTAATTTAAGATCATGGTCTATTGTTATTTGAGGATCATAACACCCTGCTTCTTTTCTAATTAAAATAGTTTACTAATTACTTAGAAATACAACATTATCCAACTTATCAACTATGGCATCGGAAAATTTTTCGTCTAATTATGATAAATTACATTGTTACACTAATATCGACGTACGTCGTAATTTCGAAACCGAACTGACTCTGCTCTCCCAGGAAATTAATCCACAATTCATTACTTATTTACCACAACAATTTGATGATTTACGACGGTAAACTACCAAGAAAGGCAACTAGTCGTTGCCTTTCTATCATATCGCCGCGTATCACTTTCGTCTTTTCATAAATAAAAATAAATTAAAACTAGGTTGCACTTTGTACCTCGCAGTCAATCCATCACCTCTTAAGGCAATTGAGTGATTGCGTCAGTGACCTTCATATGACCTTGCTGCACTGTTCGTATCCATTTATCAGGGTTTACTGGAAACCTTTTCCCAGATTTAGCTCGGATGCAATCTTCGATTTTTAAGGTGTCTGCCAAGCATCTATCGATTTTGCAATACATAGCCATAAATCCTATTGAAGCGATGGAGTTAAAAGAAAAATGTAAAACATTTTTATTGAAAGTCCGACGACAGGTTTTGATGGATAGTTTCAGCTGGAGATGTTTTTTATCCATATAATCTGCCATGGTATGATATTTAACCTCACGCGGCGTGATTTTTATGATGTTGTCCAGAATGTGGTTTGAGTATTAAATTTGAGAAAAATTCTGCGAGATATTTAAGAAATACTTTATTTTTTTAGTTAGCGTTGTTCTGGAGTGAGAATATTTCTGAGATAAAAAAAAACTTGCAAGATTTATATGATATTTCTATGCCTAAGATATATGTTTTTGGCCATAAATTCTCGTATGATTTTATGCTGTTAATTCTCTTTTTTCTGCTCTTCAGGTATTTTCTTCTCTTTAATACTAAAATAGTTAAATTGTTGCTAAAAGCATAATTAAATTCTTGTTTTTATTTCATCGGAATTTCATTGGTTGTTTTTCAGATTTTGATCACGGTACCGAATAATTTATCTAATGCAAAGTATTTCTTCTAATGTTAAGAGGAATATTGAATTTGATAATAAAAGTGAGGGAGTATTTTTTTAAAAAAAAAAATGTTTATTTTTATTCTGTAGCCGCATTAATCAATTTGGAAAAGTTTGAAAAAGTAGGTAAAATAGAGATAATAGAAAATAATAATAATAAAAAAAACAATAAAAACTTTCCTTTTTTAAGATATCATATTTTGCTTTCACGTTTAAATTATTACTTAAAGAAGTTTAAAACATGGCATTTATCGCATCTATACATTAGAATTTTTGCGAATCTGCCGATAAAATGCTCGAAGAAAAGCTTACATCATAGTGTATTACTTTATTAAATGGAATTTATCATTTTTTTTCATGATGTTATGCAAAAATAACTATGCACCTAGGTTTATCATGACCAAAGATCCTGATATAGATAGCATTTTAATATTATCTAATAATATTTTATAAGACAAAAAATGCTTTGTTTATATATAATGTTAAAAGATCATTTTCACCAAGCGGATGGTTAAAATTGCTGAACGAAGATCTTAGATTATATTCAGGAAGTCATTGGATTCTGTGCCATGGCCAATATATTTGTAATGTGTAAAAAGTAGTGACCATTGGCTATTTAAATTGCAATTTTTGAGAAAATCAAAACATAACCTCAAATTTCAAGATATTTAGAATTTTTTGAAGCCAGGCCAGAGTAAAACAAATAAAAAAATATGAAAAAATTAAGATTAATTCAAGCGTCCCCGCACGCACCGGCTGAAACAGAGCATAAGTTCGTATAACGAATTTATTTATGTGCGATGCTTAAATGAATTCACTATGCAATATGTAGATTATTATCATGCTATTGTTGTGTAGATGTTAAACTAAAAGGGGTAAAAGTCGGAAAATTCATTTATAATAGCGCCTGATCGGGGCAAATACGTGTCTCCGAACAGGTGCTGAGCCCATTTCTAACTTTTTGCTTGATGTTACCTAGCTATCAAGTGGTTTAAATGTCCTTTTTAACGCTAGAATTATGAACTAAGATTTGAGTAATGACCCAATGCCGTGCTGCCTAAAGAATAGCTACTTTATTGGGGGCTATTTTATTACATGGGAGTTTATATGTATAATTTTTCTTGCGGCTTTTGAGGAATATAAATGTAGTAATTTCATCTAGCATCCATTTAATTAGCTATTTTGAATAATATTTAAATAAGCTTTTAATTCTTAGGTTCAAAACTAAAGCCCTAATCTTAATCGTAATCATCTAGTATTATTACGTGAGAAATCTTTTTCCCACCCATTTTAACCAATCAGAGCTCTTGTTACAAAGGAGTCACGCGATCTTCACACTGCCGGTATAAAAATCGAAAGTCTTGTGGTTTTATATTTACGTCTTTGCGTTAGTCCTGTAAAATGTCACTGCTGCTTGTCGCTTCTGTTATATGCGTACTTTCGTCCATTCCCTGTTAGTATTTACGAAATGAATGTTAGTGTGTCTCACCATGTTAATAAACCAGATTTCCTGCCACAAAGGACTACCTCATCAATCCATCAATATAGCAACCACCATAAATAGCCAAAGACTAATCTACATACAAGTAACTAACAATCGGAGAACGATACATATATATGCTTATGTTACACAATAAATAAGTATTAGTAATAAAATTTACAATTTTATATAAAATAAACCTTTTTCTTTATCCAATATTTTAACAGCGACACATACTCCGTGACGAGTATACTCTTCATCTCTCGACTTCATTGACACATTTATGTATTCTCAAACGGGTGCACCCAGTTAACTGGTTAACAAAATAATTAAGTCAACGTATGGGAAAAATTATTTCTTGGCTTGCCATTTATTAATAAGAATCTAAAAAAGAATGTTTATCAATAAGTTGATGTGATTTTTCTTCAACACGATTGAAATGGCCGTAACACGTCGACAGGAAATTAATTGAATTTAATTCGTACAAGACTTACAGCTATAAATATCGCTGCTAGTTGTGTGGCTTATAGAGAAGCACTTCATCTGAACTTCGATTCGATGCAGCGAGGAAATTAGCACTTTAACTAATATCTAATATTCCAGATCTCCCCACTAAGCACTTAAGGGCTTTGAATTAATTATATTCAAAGAGCAGTAATAGTATTTATCTGAAGTTATGAAATGGATTCTCAATTTTAGAGCGCCTTTAATCTTCGAGCCTCTAATTTGTGACTTTTTGGTCTGGTTGTTGAGAAATCCTACTTTTTCTTATTTATTTCAGAAAAATGTTTTTTTTTTATCTAATGAAATATATTTGCGCTGAATGCTTCTATACGATGATATGTTATAGAGCTTGTGATGTAATGCTAACTTTTTTAAAAAAATTATGATTAATTAATTAATTAATATCGCATGTAGACGCTATATTAGGACTATTGTTGATGGTTCTTGTAATTTAAATCATTGTGAAGTACCAGGAATGACACTTTGAGTTGGTATATTTCAATCTCCAAATTTCCTTAACACAACAACGTGAGGATCTTCCGCCTCTATAGATTTAAAGTGCATCTGCTCTTGTACATGACAGATTCCTAGTGACACTAGGACTCGAGCTCATGATGAAATCGTAATGGGTTTTTTTTCTCTCCCTTCTACTAATCCTAAATGAGAAATACTTAACATACATATTGTTTGATAGGATAACTACTTTCTGTAAAAACCACGATTTATGTAAGACAGTACATTGTAATGTGCATTGAGTTCGAGAGAAAAAGAGAAAAAAGTAGCACATTTAAATGTATTTTTTCTAGGATTAATGCATAGAGTTTAAAGAGGTACATTTAAAAAAGAAATAAAACATCACGTGCTAGAGTTGAAGCAATCCGGCCGAGTATATGTACTTAATGATAAGCATTTTATCATTATATAATTATTTAGACTAGGCTAAAATTGACTCATTCCACTTTGTCTTAATTTGATATTAATTTAATTATGAAACAAGTAAGATAAAAAAAAATAAGTCAATTCCAACTTAGATCAACAAAGAAAATTTTATTTTGGCTACTTTTTCTTAACTAGTTACAATAATATACATATGTATATACATATGACAGAATCACAACATTAAGTGGTGATTAATTTTTATTAATTATCTTTAAAATACCGTATTGTCATCCAAAACAATCGTGTACATAAAATTTCAGTTCAACTAAATGCTTTAAAACGTGAGAAAAAACCTTTTCAAGTTTTGACACAAGTCGCCAAAAATGATGCCAACGAGGCTGTATTTGTAATTCTTTAAATAAATAGTTTTAATCAATTATTTTTTATTAATAATAATTAAATTATTGTATTGTCTTCCAAAATAATCATGTATATAAAATTTCAGCTCAATGGAGCGCTTTAAAATGTATTTTATCAACGATTAAAAATTCCACGTAGATAAATAAATAAATAGGAGTGCGAGCTAATAGTAGGAATTGAATAAAAGTTAATTCTTAATGATGGCTTTTCCTTCTGTAAGCTCTCACACCAACGCGAGCGGAGGTTCACTGCACGACGTTCACGATTCATGACCATGAACACTCGGTAATGTACCACTTAAAAATATGCAATCTTGACCAGATTCTTCTGACTATACCAGGGATGACGAAACAGTGGCACGCGTGCCATCAATGGCACGCAAAGCAATATTTTGGGCATGCCAGCGATCAAATTTTTTTGCATTTTATTTCAAAATAACAGAGTTAACTAAGAAGTATTACGAACAAACGCGATTGATCGGTCGCGGAACGGTTGGGAGCACACACGTTTGTGATTGTTTTGTATTAGTTATACGTCGTGTGGACTACAGTTGCTTATGATGCAAAATTTTTCAACGCATAGCATAATCAATTTCGTTGACACAACTGTATTTCAAAGCTTATTTGTGTTGTATTTATTATTTTTAACTATTATTTGACAGGGCTAGTTCAGCAGAAGAACAAAAAGTGCAAGATAGTAAGTGTAACAGAGAATTTCAAACTTGATGAATATAGAAATATATCATTATTAGTAAAGGCAAGAAAGCGGTGGGTGTTTCATGTTCTGGAACAGCAGAACATCGTCTGCAAAACAGCATTTTGAACAAAATCCCAAATCCTCCTGTCAAAAAAAAGTGAACCACAGCAAAAATAATTAATTGCTTAGAAAACATTTGGCAGAGGACTCCAATTCAGCATGCATTCTACTAAAAGATACATCTTACAATCCTAATATAAGTTATTTGTCATCCAAATTCTGCAACAACAGAAGTCACACTAATGTTTCTTTTTTTAATTTGAATTACACGTAGAACTAAAACATTTATAACTATACAGTGCAAAAGGTATTTTTCGTAGTAAATAAAGAGCTATGAGATATGTTAGTATTTAGTTTTATTATTTTCCCAATAATCACAAATCAAAATTATTTGATGGCATGTCTATATCCCATTAAACACTTCATTAGAAAAAATAGCACCTAGATCCATAAAGTTTCACCACTTCTGGACTATACGCTGAATTGACGAGAAATTGTGTTGGCAGTTAAAGGAATATTAACTCAAGCTCATGCAGACACCTTTTACTGCAACGGATCATATTTTTTGACAAAATTAAAGCTTTAAAAATTAATTATAATAAAATATATCGATTTGCTGTATTTTCTTTTTATGCAGATATTATCCATGCTTGTAATTGGTTCACTTATGACACAAAATGCATCGGTAAAAGCATTACCCTCGAAGAAAAGATAGAAAAAAAAGTACTAACTCCGTGAGTCGTTGTTCCGTTAACCCATTGTGTCTCCCCTTCCTTGTCTAGATAAATTCTACACAAAGGGCTGACCTGTCCATTCATCTGATTGGCTACCAAGAATGATGGATCCCCACTAATGAGTGTTCTCGCTTCTTAGGGAAAAGTTCTGCACAAGAATAAATAAAGTTACTAAGAACATGTTCTGGTGGCTATCGCTTGATCCAATGGACGATAAGCAATTCTTTGCGAACTTGGCGAAAGTTGGCAGAATTTTGGGTTTTAATAATAAGTTGATTTTAAATAAAAAGGGAGGAAAAAGCTTTTAGATGTGGGTGGGATCCAGTAAATATACTTTATAATATGAAGAAATAATCAAATAATTCGAAAAAACGTATCTTTAATGTTTAGCAGAGTGATAATATTTCACATAGTAGAGATGGAAACTGGAAAAAAAAGTATCTAAATCAATATTTTGTTATAATTGTTATTCATTTATTTTCCTTATAGCATAATGTGACAATTATTTTTTTTTTATGTTAACTTCTTATGGCACGGTAGGGAGAAATTTCCGTTACGCGTTACCAGTTACGGTTAGCGATGAACGTTAGGTAGAAATGAATGAAGTTCCGAATTCCCCCGTTTTAAAAAACGCCATCCAATTCATACTATCTATCTCAGACAAAAAATAATTACAGAATCGGAAAGATTATTTTTTTCGCCGCGATATGGTATATTTTTTTAACAAAATAATGATATTTTCTATTTTTTACGATTTTTTTAAAAATGAGTCAAAATTGATACGCTTTTATAAAAATGGTTTCTAAATCATTCCCTTTAAGTTTCCTTTTGAGTTAATGATTTGATATTTTATTCTAACCAAGTTTATGCTTTTCTCTTTTAGAATGAGTTATAAAAAAACCCATGAAAAACTCTTTTTTTTTGTTGCAATTTTTCAAAAAATACTCAAAATTTTAATTAAATATTTAATAACTTCATTATTTATAAAAATAATCCAACAAAACTTTTTTTTCCATATGCAGAATAGTATTATCCGTAATCTGTTCAAAGATTGAAAAAATAGATTAAAAATTACAGCTTTAAAATTATTTTTGTTTTTCGTCTATTAGCCCTGAGCTTGCACCCACCCCCCTCTCCTCATTCAACAACAGCTTTAACAAGCCTTTCCTCTTTTAGCTTTGTGATACATACTTTGTTTTGTTTTTACGGTACCTAGAAGGTATGAATTAAAAAAAATCGGAAGTGAGTCATTAATCTACCCGAAGTAGGCATTTAAATGGTTCAAAATCTGTCAAAAATTAGTTTAAGGAGAGTTTGTTGGATATACAATTTTAAACTTCTTTTAAGGAAATAATACAAACAATCTATTGTTTTAAAATTTAGTGGCAACACAACATTTCTTCCAATAGTTTGGCAATAAAAGATTGTGTTTACTAAATTTTCAATCGAATGGAATTCCTAAATCCAGTTTAAGAAGTGAGTTTTTAAATCATATATATACTTTGGTGTAATTAGTTTGATTGTTGTGAAAGTGTTATACAGTGGTTCCTTAATTTGTGATTTAAGACTACAGTGGGCAGTAAAATTTTTTACAAACATGCCCCAAATTTTTACTGGCTCTATGTAACTTAGAACTAAAATCATATAAAAAAGATTGGTGAGAAAAAAATGAGTATAGTTTTTAAAAAATTTAAAAGCGTTCCATGCGTTTTGATTTTTTTTTTAAATTTCGTATTTTTACCTGATTTAACTTCTTTAAGCAATTCTTTACAAATGTATGCATGCAATGTAATGTTTTACATGATAAATTACAAAATATGGGTAAAGAAGGAGGAGTTGCGATACATCAAAATTCTAGCGATGCTGTTAACATTACTGCTCTATCCATGGAATGTTCTGTCAGTCAATACGACAATTATGGTACCATACAATCTTCAGTGGGGGATTTGTGCTTGGCTAAATGCGTAATAGATAATGGACAAAAAATTGTAATTGTAGCAATCAGTAGCACATACAGGAATTTTTCAAAGGGGGGTTCGAAAGCACACCATTTTTGTATCATGCTCCTTTTGATTTTGTCGATTTTCAGTAACAAAACACAGTAAAAAACTAATTATTGAATAAATAATTAGCATTAATTAATAAAGTTAATTATTAATAACATATATTTAATTAAATTTTTCGTACTATATACTTAGAATTATAATCAATCGGGAGAAAAATCGAGGGCTTTGGGGGCGGACCCCCAGGACCTTCCCCTTGTGTGCGCCACTGGTAGCAGTATATATTACTCCAAACAAAAAGTTGGATGACATTATCGAGTTCCTTCATCGATCATTATTACCATACACATCAAGAGGTTCTGCTTTACTTAATGAAAATTATGATAAAATACCTATGATTTTAAGTGGAGATTTTAATGTCAATTTAGCTTTAGACAGACTTCTACAATTGATTGAATTTTTAAAAGACAATTTCACCTTATCTCTACAAAACAACAGAATAATATCAACGACAAAATCAAATATTACGATTGATGCAGTCTTTTCGAGATACTTAAGCGATATTGAGGGCAAAACCTACATTTCTTACTTTAGTTACCAAAAGCCTTTGATAACAAAAGTATGTACCGAAGCACCCATAAGTATAATAGAAATAGACTAATAATGATGATACTTTTTTTCAAAATACATAAAATAAATTTTTTTTAGTATTATGTATTGAAAATGAAAATTTTGTCTATACTTATACCTTTTCCATCCTAATTATTTTATTAAATACAGTTTGAAACAATAATGATGATAATAAATTTGTTAATTATATATAAGATTACTTCAAAAAATAAAACTTTACAATACAATTCAATACATGTAAGCCAAAGAAGTTTACTTCTAACGCGTGTTCACCCTGATACACGCTATTTTTTTTTGTAACATTGGATTAAATTCATGATGGTAACATGATAATGGCTATGGCGTGTTTCCTATTGATTAAAAATTTACATACTAGCTGCCCAACTTGTAAAATTTAGATAACATTTAAAATTTGATGACTGGGTAAAGAACTCACGTGTGTTAAAATTCTTCAAACAGTTTTCAAAATAAAAATACTAACATTATACGAATATTCTTAAATTACGTGTATTTTGTTTAACTATTTGCATTATTATATCGTTGACAAATATCTACTTTCTAAAAGAAAGTTTCTGCAAAAAGCTAAAGTTGGCAACAGTGAAGCACATGAACTAATTAGCTGGAAACACGTTATTATATTTATGATATAATTATGACGTCGCATTAATTTCTGAACTGATTGGCCGAAAACAAGTGGCTCATTTATCATGGGACTATGACGTCAATATAAAAAAATATACTAAAATTAATGAATTTTAGGAACAGTTTTTACTTTAAGCACACAAGCAATATTATACACACATTATTTTATAATTAGAACACGGGGACACGGTACAACTCCACTGAGGGTGAAGGAGGATATTGAAGATGTTTCTAGTGAACTATGCAATGGGGGTTACAGGTTATACTTCATGGATGAAACATCCAGAACTGAATTGCTATCGACGAGTAAGGATCTAATAAAACAGTTCAAGATTTATGACCACCATAAAATGTGTTAAAGAGAGAATAACCTGAAATTTTTCCAGAAATACTTTAAAAAAGGGAGAACAAAAACTGCATCACAAAAGAAAAAGTTCGTTATATAGAAAATGCACTACGCTATACAGAGGTTATTTTACGAAGAAAATCGTGAAATGTTCAAGGTTCCAGGCATAAGTTCGCTATATAGAGTTTCGTTATATAGAGGTTCGAATGTATATGTTTTGGGTATTTTTCCATTCATTACATAAATAGTTTCAGGAGCCAATACAAATTTAGGTATTTAGTCAAATATTAGGAAAATTAATGAACAACACCTATTTTGCTTATGTTCTGTGTAATATTAAGTTGTGGTTGTTGTCTGAAAATAAACATTAATGTACTTGGTCTTAGAAACAATTCTTTTTTCCTGTTACTTTTTCTATTTTGCGATATAGATAGATTTTTAGTACAGACTTACTGAAAATAATTTCATCCAAATTTGTCATTATTGTTCAAACTAATTTATTGCGTTTAAAGATTGTCTTCTAATACATTATTTACTAAAAACACAAAAACTTTTAAATATAATACATAGTTTAGGGGAGAAAAGTTTCGAACACAAGTATATGAGTATTTGATAAAAAGAGCAAGAAAAGCGAACGAGTTTCATATCGAGGATTGAAAAGCAATTGAGTAGTTTCAGTACAAGTCAAGATGGGTGAGAGCATGGAAAAGAGACGAAAAATTTAATAAGTAAAATAAAGAGGGTCTTTTGAGACATCAAGTCTTATAAGATTCATTCCTAAATAAGTCAGATAATAATGCAACAGTTGTTGATGATGATAATGAAGATAAATATGCCTTGACTTAACTTCAGTAATTAGGAATTATATATAATATATTATTCATAATTAAGTAATTTTATAGTACTTATAATTTATTTAGACTATTATCAACAAATATGTATTTGGCTTGTTTTCTTATTTCACCAAAATTCAAAAGTATTCAAATATTGTTATTCATAACAATTCGATATTTTATCTGTAAGTATAGTGAAAATCGTGCATTTTACCAATAATTTCAGTGGTTAATACTATATAGAAAAAATGCTACTTTACTCTTTTTTTTTGTTATAAAATACTTAAATATGTGGTGTTTTTTTTTAATAAGAAAAATAATGTTCTTTAACAAAACTTTTTTTTTCATCTATCAAAAAAAAAAAATCGCACAAATACTTTTTATATATTAACTACACTTCTTAAGTTAAAGACCAGCCTACCCTTTTTTCAACTTTGTCTTTCTCGTTATGTTCTTATCTAAGAATATAAATGAAAACGATTTGGTACATGTAACATTGATGTAAATCCTCGTTTGGTGCAGGCTGATCACTTTTTAGAAATATGTGTTCTTATTAATGCCTCACAGGACACGGACACAATTTACTTTCATTGTTCATAGAATTGCAAATTGTATAAATAAACTTTAATTGTATAATTTCATTAAATTGCAGTCCACTTTGTCATTTTTTTATTACGTTTGAATTTCCCAGAAAAAATAAAAGTATATTCTTAGATTCCAATCAGTTTTTACTTTGATTGTTTGTATTTTCCTTTGTTTCTTTTTGTTTCAAAACAGAACAACAATTTAAGCAATGAAATTTAATGAAGTTGCATGTACGTTAAGGGTGGAACTTAACTTTTTTTTTCAGAATTTCAAACACTACCTATGCTGGAAATAAGTTCTTTGGCATATAAAAGAACAGAAAACAAAATAAAAGAATTAATTTTTGTTAAATACTGCCCCAAGGGGAATAAAGTTTAGATATTTGACTTTTTTTTATCGTAAAAAGTCAAATTAATTTTTGTTAAAGAAAAACAGGCATTTAAGTTCTTTTTAAAATTTATTGTGATAAGAGGACACTTACTTATAAACAGATACAGAACAGAGAAACATCAAATACAGAGTGTTTTTTTTCCAGGTATAGAAGTTTAAGTTGGCATTACTTTCCAAGATGGCGACCGATTTAACAGCTGTCAAGTGATTTATTCTCAGTTTGGCTTGGCAATTCATCATGAATAGACTCACGCCTGAACAACGATTTAAAATTGTGCAATTTTATTTCGAAAATAATGGTCGATTTTCATAAGCGAATTTTGTTTAGCGATGAAGCGCACTTCTGGTTGAATGGCTACGTCAACAAACAAAACTGCCGCATTTGGAGTGAAGCTAATCCACAAGTGTATGTCTAAACACCGTTACATCCAGAAAAACTGACTGTTTGGTGCGCTTTATGGGCTGGTGGAATCCTTCTTCAAAAACGATGAAGGCCACAACGTTACAGTCAATGGTGATCGGTATAGAGTTATGATTACTAACTTTTTCATTCCTGAATTGAACAATCATGATGTCCAGGAGCTGTGGTTCCAACAAGACGGCACAACATGTCACACAGCTCGTGCCACAATCGATTTATTGAAAGACACGTTTGGTGACCGCCTAATTTCACGTTTTGGACCTGTGAATTGGCCTCCAAGATCTTGTGACTTAACATTGCTAGATTATTTTTTGTGGGGATATGTAAAGTCATTGGTCTATGCGGATAAGCCACAAACGCTTGACCATTTGGAAGACAACATTCGCCGTGTTATTGCCGATATACGGCCACAAATGTTGGAAAAAGTCATCGAAAATTGGACGTCCAGATTGGACTACATCCGAGCCAGACATGGCAGTTCTATGCCAGAAATCATATTTAAAATGCAATGCCACAAGATTATCTTTCGAATAAAAAAATTCATTTCAATCGAATAATACATCATTGTTTTATTGCAATTTAAAGTTCTATACCTCTCAGAAAAACACTCTTTACATTTTTAACAGCCAGCTTCTTAAGTATTAATTAAAAAAAAAAATCCAATGGTGTCGAAACGAAATGCGACTAACTGAACGACGGATGAGAAAGCTTATATCAGACCGATTCGACGCTGAAGAAAGATATAGGTAGGTTTATAAAATATTGCAATGCACACTATCATTCACTACTCCAGGGGTGTCCAACCCAAATGACCTCGCTGATCACTTCGGAAAAACATTACAATCCCACGGGTCGCATATAAAAAATATATATCTTTATATTAGATTTGGCCCAATTCAAACATATATTTTTTATTGAAAACATTTATAAATCTTGGAAACATTTCTTGGAGTGAAAATTTAAAACAGAAAGGCTTGGTATTATCCTTTTCGTTATTTTTCTTGTATGCAAACACAGATAATATAAAAATAATGCAATGATCAAACAATGTTTAATTTATTTAATTAGTCAGATATTTGTTTCTCAACTCTTTCACTTTCTTCTTGCAAGTCGATCTGAATGGTTGTATTTGCGCTTCGCAATTGCTGTTGCATGTTTTCTTTCGTTAAGTTGAAGCGCAATTTATGTTTAGTAAATTTCATATTTGAAATAAAATTCAAGATTCACAATAATTAAAGCAACGTGATAAAATAGAAACAGTTACGGGATTTATTCGTTAAAAATCACTAAAAACAACAACAACAAAAAATGTACAAAATAGTGATTCATTGTAAAGTTGTACGCAATTTTGCGGGCCACAGAATTATTGCAGGTGGACCATATGCAGCCCCAGACCACAGATTGGCCACCCCTGTACTACTCAGTACTCACTTATCAATAATAATCACTTTTGGTTATTTATATTGTAAAAAAAAAAATGTTTTCAGTCTAAAATCATCAAACCAAAAATAAGTTTTTTTCCCATTTTTTTTTGAAAATTCAACCCTTTTGAAGCAATATAAAATTTTGAAATTATTATTTATAAATTATTTTTCCCTAACCTCCATACCATAAAACCTGTTTTCCGCATATATAGTTTCATGACTAATACTAATTTTTCCTTTCTATACTAACACGATCCACTCTAATGTACATAGTATTCAATACATCATGAATAACTTGTTCCCATTCTAAGGCTTCATCTACGCGTTAAACTGTTTCCAAGAGAGATAAAAGCGCCTCATCAGCATCTTAGACGAACAATTTAGATACATAGATCAGTAACGCGCTAGTCTTTAGTGAATTATTAAGGTTCACCTTCCGAAGCTAGTCACATGTGAACGCTTTTGAAATCGCCATGCAATCGGGTAATAATTTATGAAACATGTAAACATCTTCCCAGGACCATCCTTACAAATTTCATGAGAACTGAAGTTTGTAAAATGCATTAAAACCCTACATAACTCACAGTTATGTTTAACTAACCTTTTAATCTATATAAATCATTTAGTAAGAGGGTTAGGGATAAAATTTCGTCCATTACATGCATGTGTAACATTGCATTGCTCCAAACTATGCTCTGTTGCTTTGTGATGCAGATTCTCGTCATTAAAAGTCCGAGAGTATAATAACTTATTTATCCTGTATTTGAGTAATTTCGGTTGAGTTAAACTAAATGTGTCTTAATTTTAAGCAGTTTCTGATCGTGAGGTCTTAAAATAATAAATGCATTGACTTAAGTATGTTTCGAAGGAATATGGTAATCTTGACAATATGAACTCGAAGACAAAATATTGCAAATTTCATGCGTGCAGTTTGAATTTTTAAAGATCAATTTTTAAAGATTAAGTCTTGAAAATATATATAGAATTGGATTTACTCATATTCTAATATATCAAAGTAGAGACATTTTATAGAAATCACTGGCTATATTTTCAATTAATAGTAACTTTAAAAATAATGTGAATTTTTAATAAATTCTAGGTCTTTCTCTGCAGGAATGTCTTAGGTATATATATAGACAAAATATTATTATACAGTACAGTCCCGATAATCCGAACAATATCGAACCGTTCCCGTGATTGTTCGGATTAGCCGGAGTAACAGCGAAATCACTATTTGAACCGGGAGTACGGGTCTATTGTGTCTATGTATTTTGTCGTAATGTGAGCGTACGCGCCCTCTTTTTTGCCGGTGTGGACTGTACTCCCACTCCTCGACGCGTATGTCCTCCCTCCACCACTCCTAACTTAGTGTGTCAGTGTTACTGCGTGTGCCCGCACTGTTGGCCGTCAGACGTTCCGCGCTCGTTCTACACTCGTCTGCTTTTGTCTCTGTGTTAATAACAGTGTTACAGTGTGATATTCTACAGTGAAAACAGTTTGTTGTCTGTGATACAGTGTACGTAAACATATTGTTATGGTTCTAAAGGTTCTAAAGCGTTTAGATAAAGGTGAAGGTGTGACAAAATTGGCTACAGAGTTTAATGTTGGCAAAGCATCAGTTGGAGACATCAATGAATGGATGGAAGAAGACGGGGAAACAGCCGAATTTCTGACTCATGACAGCATAGCTGCGGCAGTGACTCAAGAGCCAATGGAGGAGGAGGGGAGTGACGACGAGACGCAATGCGATAAGAAGGACGTGGTGCCACATGCAGACGGCGCAGCTGCCCTTGACCTTGCCCTGCGCTACTTGGAGCAACAGCCCGACACTACACCAGCTGATGTGTTATTTATGAGGCGCTGGCGAAATTACGCATCATCGAAAAGACTGTCTTCGTTGTGTTAGAAAAAAATAACTGAATTAATGTAATAAGGTACTTGTTCACTACATTATCAGTTCTGTACTGAACTGTACATATTTTATATTTAATCTTATGTTGTACAATTTTTCATACTAAACATTAGTGTTCTGTTCTGTAGTTTATTCCATTTTAAAATTTGTACCATAACGTGATGTACATACAGTGCGTGAATATTAAATAAAGAACTGTTTTGAATTAAGGTTTACACTGTTTTATATTGAAATATTCACCGATTTTCGTCCTTAAAATTATAAAAAAAATTTCCGCGGAGCCGTTCGGATTAACCGGATGTTCGGATTAGCCGTGTTCGGATTAGCGGGACTGTACTGTAGAAGCATTTTCCATAAAAGAAGAATGTTTTGAAAATGTGCCCTTTTTTCTTCATTTTTGCCAACAAATTGCATTTAAATATATTTTTTAATTGTGATAATATTCCTGAAACAATTTTATAAGTATATTCTAATTCAAGTTCCTTTAAGTATCTAAAAATTATATCATTTACACGCATTTTCAGAATCACGGTCCCGAACGTTGCCAGATACTTTAAAAACATTTATTAATGCATTTATATATTCAAAGTGTACAGAATGAGCTTATTAAATTTTTAAATCTTTTTTTTAATATTGGTGAAATATTGATTTTTAACAGGTTTATACTGCAATTTTTGTTTATCAATTACCTTCTTTCAATTTAAAAATTTTAGAATGTTTTATATATATTTCAATATCCTAATAATGACTTGTAAAATCAAGTAAAATAGCAGATAAAACTTTTGTTTTTACTGTCTCAATAATAATTAACCTAGTAATAGAAAAGTATAATTATAATATATATATATATATATATATATATATATATATATATATATATATATATATATATATATATATATATATATATATATAGTCTAATTCTCTACAGACAAGAGATAAACATTCACCAATCACATTCGAAAAAAAACAGAGACAGTAAAGAGAACATACAATGAAGGACACTAGATTAAAACTTATATAATGGATGCTGCAGTATTATAAACATTGCTGACTTAGGACAGATAATATATAAATTATATAAAAGTGGTGTTGAACATGTTTTTTGGCCAGCCAACCTTCCCCCTTTATGTAAATAATACCAAGCAGAAACCTATTGAAAGTAATGGATAGGAATATCTAAATCCATTACAATATATATATATATATATATATATATATATATATATATATATATATATATTATTTTTTCCTCTAACGCAAACAAGAAGATTATTATTGAAATATTTCGAGAATTTATATTTAGCTAACTCACATAAAATTAAAAATAAACAAGCAAGGGGGGATGTTTTAAGTTAAATATAAATACTTAATTGTTTTTTTGTAATTTACAAGGTATAGCAAATGCTTTCACATTAAAAAAGATTTGAATATAGGTGCGTAACAGTAATTTGGCGGTTTTTTGGTTCTCGATAGTAGTTTTTTTTTAAAAAAATAATTGCAATTTAGCTTTTATTGTTCAGATATTAATTATTTCAGAATTTTTAAAACTAAATTTAAATATATACACAGTGAAATACGCTTAACGCGAAAACGCTTAAGACGAAATAGTGGTTAACACGAAATAATACAACAGTCCCTATAAACTGCTATGTATTTTCATGCATTTTTCTTTTAACACGAAACGAAGATCGCTTAACACGAAAATATTTCCTTTCCGGAGAAGGTGGATATTGAAACGGAGCTAACACTCAATAAAATGTTTCAGAAAGTTTCTGTATTATTGTACTGCCCTGCTGTATCACCGGAAGAATTTGTAGCAGTAGATGATGATAAAGTGTGCACAGCCTCAATTATGGCAGGCAAAAACATTTTGGAGTTTTTTACAAAATTCGAAAAATATGATTGATGCAGGTTTCGATGACGAGAATTAAATGAAAAAAGCATCTCCTCTTCCCACGACATCCAAAATGAAGAAAATCGTGAAAATATGTGCAGATATTTAGAAGTACATTCCAATGGTGAAAATAATAATAAAACGGACGACATCGGGTAATTGGTTGACAGTATGATGCTAAAAAAGACAATGCAAAGAAAAATACCAGATTATTTTCCAAAAACTCAATAAATGTTCGATTTTTCAAAAAAAGTTGAGAAAGTTTTGTATTAAACTTCATTAAGCTCTTGTGAATGTTTTTGTTTCATTGATTTTTATTAAATGCATGCATATATACATATGTATCATAGCACAATGCACTCTAATCAACTTAATTTTGTTGAATATATGATTTCTTTTTTTGCTTTTTCTTGCAATATCCTCTAGCACGAAATTCTTTTAATACTAAAAAATATTTCAGTCTCCTCAATTTGGGGTTGAACGACTTTCACTGTAATTAGCTTTTCTAAAATGTAAACAAGAAAATTCAGATTGAAATAGTTCAATAAACATTTATTGCAATATCATACAATTGAAACTAAACAAGTTAGAGTATGTTTTGCATTACAAACAAGAATTTAAATGCTTCACTCTATAATTTATAACCCCCAACAGTTGTGATTTCCAATTAAATTAACATTAGGATTAAAATAAAATACTCGCGTATCTGCATAGAAAAATTGGTAACTTTTTGTTCAATAACAATTTTATTCTGACATTTTTTTTATTATTTCTACAATATTGAAATTTTAATAACTCCAAGATAATTTGCGAACTATTTGAAAATTAGACATTAAAAATGATTAATTTAACTTCCTTATACTTCATATTAATCATGGTTTTATTTTCGAGAAACATTAAAAATATTTCTCAAAGAATTAATGAATATTAGGTAAGGAATCGTTGTACGCTTTTTTAAAAGGAAAATAATTTTACAAATTTTCAAGACATTTTTTGTACTGTACCTAACTGATTTAACATATTAAAAATGCTTATAAAATAAATTTTAATCACATTGAACGGCCAGTTAGTATAATTTACCGGACAATAAACGCCCAAATAATCATACCCTATTATTACTGACATCAATTAATATCCCGAGGCAATAATCATTATGTCAAGCTTTTAAGCATCTATTAATGATTCTAGAGAGGCTCTTTCACAATTTTGAAATATAATGCAGAGAATTCCAAAGGATGATTTATACTCAGTAGGAGTTTATTGGTACCGTAAATAATGATTTTAAAATGGATTATACTGAGGTATTCCGCTAGTAAATGGAAGGGACCGCACATATAATAAAAAATAAAATTAATCAAACAGTTTTCTAATAAATCTTAGGATCTCATGTATTCGAAAAAAAGGGCAGCATATATTTTATATATATTTTTGGAGATTTTATATTGAAGATTTATATATTTTGTCTTAAAGCTAATTGTATTTATTAATATCGTATAAATGCAGATTTGGGATAAATATTAGTAATAAAATATCTATTCTTTTTATTAGTTTGTTATTAAGTTATCTGACTACGTTCGGAACTAGGATTTTTCAAAAACGGGTTTTAAAACACTTTTTGGGATTCAGTATTACTTAAATTAAAATATGGATATAAAATACGAGGGCAATTCGGAAAGTAATCGCCGTTTGGCCGTGGCGCTTGAAGTACGGTTCGAAGTGCCCTCAATCGAATGCACGAGCAATCTCTGATTCAGTAAGCTTCCTTTCGAAGAATAAAAGTGTTGTAGGGCCAAGAGTTTGCTAGCTATAACGTGACAAAATGTGTGCCGCCGTAGAAAATCCCGCGAAATGTGGCGAGGAGTGGGTTTCTTTAGACCAAGAAAACTGTCAGCAATGGATATCCATCGTTAATCGGGGGCCCTGTACGGGACAAACATTATGAGTGAAGGTGTAGTTCGTCAATGGGGATACGCTTTTTCAAGGACGGAAGAACAAACATCCATTAGGAATCATGGAGTGGGTGCTGATCTCATCAAAGAAATCCATGAAAAAATTCGCGCGTTTGCTCTGTAATTTCACAATCTCCCTAGTTTCAGAAATCTTTCTAAACATTTAGCGGACAGTTTAGAATGAGACAGTCAAGGGAACACGCTGTGTCTTAAAAACGCTGTGGCACATTGGTTTAAATCGCAGGCGGTCACTTTTTATACAGAAGGAGTTGGTAAATTGGTAAAACGATACAACAAGTGCTTGAATAATGGGGGATGCTATGTTGAAAAATAGAGGAGATTGTACCTTTAAGGAGACGCGGTACGATTTAAACAAAAATCTTTGATTTTATGGTTTTTACAGTTTTTTTCCTTGTAACCTATGTATATGCAATACGTAACACAGAATATTTACTCAAAATATCACAAAAAGCAATCCATTTAATTTTTTTTTAAAAAATTAAAAATTTATGAGGTAATTTTAAAACGCTACTCTTCGTACAATAATTGACGTACACACAGGAAATTTGATTTACATATTTGTCAAACCAAGTACAACAAAAGTTGGTATGGGTTTGGGGATAATATGATTCAAATTCCTAAAAAACATTTTTTTATGAATTATTATGAAAAAATCCCTAAAAAACGTATAAATTATAAGTATTGCTTTGATTCAAAAATACATACCAACTTTTGTTATATATATTAATAGCAATCTATAAAAAAAAATTCAAAACATTTCATGCAATAGAAAAAAAGCCTTAGCATTTTAAATGAAAGAAAACAAACGATTTTTTTGTTCCGAGATAAATCAATTTAAAGTTTTTATTTACTGTAAAAAGATATATATAAGTGCAATAAAATTACTAAAAAATTACTGTATGTACTACATGCACATGATAAAAGTTTTATAAAGTTATTATATGAAAATTATAATTTTATATGTTTAAAATTTAAAATTTTCAGTACCTTACATTTTTAAAAAATTGCGATAAATAACATACGAACCCATTTCACGATGATTTCAAAATAATTCTAGTTAACATCTTAATAATTTTTTTTACATTTATGTTTAAAAAAACCCAGGACTATATGTAATCCCTTCTTTTTTCTTTGAATATTTTTCTTTTCGCATATTGGCTAGTTTTACTTTTCGACGTGCTATGCGAAAAGCAAGATTACTTTGACGATTTCTTTCTTTTTTACGTCTGTAATCACGTGTGGCAGCAATTTTTACTGCTTCTTCACCAAGATCCAAATTAGCTGCCTTTTTATTTCTTTCAAGGCTTTCAAAGTACCAAAGTTATACTCTGATACCGCCTCAGAAACAGCTATATTTACACGTCGTGATTTCGCTGAAGTTTCCTTAAAGCACTTACTCCAAATCACGCTATGCAAACTCTCGTTGCTGTTCTGAGTCAGACATCTGGCACATCCTTTCAAAAGACTATCAGAAGCTAATCTTTGATATATTGGAACAATTTTTGTCAAATAATCTGGATTTATTGGTGTTCCAATATTAAACTTATGTGGTGCAGGTTTTCACCTTTAGCTAAGGCTCTTCGATAAAAACACCACGAATCTTTGCCAGGAGAGCATTTCATGTGCATTGGATTTTTATCTGTCGAGATACTGTGATAAAGCGTGGCATATATGGATTTTTCATGCCCTGAATATCTCCTTTATTTTCCAGAATAGCTTTCTGATAGTACTGCGTTAGTTTTTATCGTTGTTTCTTTTAGACTGTCATAAGATTTTCCTCCTAAAGTGATACCTTTAGCTCTCAATCTTTCACAAGATTGCGTAAGCTGGTGCCTAACCTTTTGCTTACGTGATTAATACACTCCTCTTTTAAAATCTCAACGTCTGGTCCATATATTTTTAGGCTATTTAAAAATTTATGAGTTTTAGCATCACCATCAGATAACAATGTTGTGTAACGGAAACCACATGCTTCTGATCGAGACCAAATTTTAGCTGCAGCCTTCATTTCCATTGCTCCTGATGTCCCAACGTGGTTAATCTGGCAGGAATTTTGTGGCCAGAATACCAAACATCGTATTCAGCTGTAGTTTCGCCTAATTCATTTTTCGCACTTATACATGTTGGACAGTACTTGCTCATAATTTCATAGTCAATAACATATCCTGTTAAAGTGTCAACTACACACCCAATACCGATTTGGGATGTGTGTCTCGGGTCAACCCTGTCCCATCAAATGAAACAGCAATATCACTAATAGTATTTGACCCATTTTGATCCAGTTTTCTGTATGCATTTTGAACGCTGTTATGTACGTAGTTCAACACAGTTTGGGAAGCAAGAGACTGAGTTGATGTAACATTTAATTTCATTAAAAGTTTTACTTGACATCAAAGGCATATTGAGAAACATGCAAAATTTTCAACCGATGCATGGCCCCCACTGATTGCAAGAAATGCTTGAACAGCACGAACATTCACATCGAAAGGTGTAGAAGTATTTGTTTTTTTTTTCAAGTCTTGGAGATGTAAAGCATTCAATTTTTTGCTCAGAACATGTTTTGCACACCAGTTTCAATTGATGAGAAAATCCATATTTATGTCCAAATTCAAGTTTTAAAGTTGACTGGTTGCAGCTACCACAAAAAGTATACTTGAAAATATCACACAAGGCATTTTTGTCAACAATTATGTAACTTGGTCCATCATAGGTATCAGCAACATTTTCTTGTTCTAGTACACTTTTTCTTGCATAGAAACTCTTTCATTTTTAAAAATGCTATCACCACTTGAGAGTTGAGCAACATTTGAATTGTGCTCTGAAATATCCATATTGTTTTCAGTTTTTGTTTCAGTACACCATCGCTTTTGAATACTCAATTTACTTGATTTGTTTTTCCTCTTCGTACGAGGCATGTTCCACTATTAAAAATGCTGTATTAGAATACGTTTATACATATAAAAAAACTGATAACGATAAAATGATTAGTCTTGAAAAGACTTTTTTTTTTAGGTTAACCGAAACTAAATATTTCAAAAATGTGAAATAAAAATTAGCAGAATAAAGAATGCAGTATAGCTCAACGAATGTAAACAAACATTAAGAATGGATTACAATCTCCTCACTTTATTTCAAAACTGCTTAACTGTGAAATTAGAATTAATTAATTTGGCTAGAAAATGAATAGTGCGTCTGCTAGAGCAGAATGATGTCAGAATGTAAATTCTGACGAGCATATTAGTTATCATAACTTTAATTTTTTTTTATTTAGAGCTCTGAAATTTTGTGAGATAATAGAGAAACGTATAAGGAATAATTTAGGCAAAATTTTTTTTTTGATTTTTTGACCGATTTTCGTCAATTGAATCGTACCGTGTCCTCTTAATATGTAAATAAAAATTTCCCCCCTCTGTCTTAGTTTGTTTTTTTACAGCGATTCGGAGGTTACTTTCCGAATTGCCCTCGTAACTTTAAAAATATTTTTACACTAAAAAAAATATTTAAATGCAATTTTTTGGTAAAAAATGAAAAAAGTATGATACGCACAGAAGAGCCGAAACTTTATGAACACCTACTCAATAACTCCATTGCAACACTTTCTGTCTGCAAAACAGCTGCATCTACAGCTACCACCGTATCAATGATATGGGGCCCCAACATGTGTAACTGCAGTCCCACTAACAGGGTTCTCATATCTGAAAAAGGGCACCGAAGGAATTTTCATACAGGACACATACAGAACTAGCTACGCCAGTGCGTGGATGCCTAATGTTCTTGGTAAATGACTAGATACAGGTTGTACCAATTGTCTAAGAAGTGGTCACATGAAGTTGAGATATTATATGACTGGATTTTTGTTTTATCTCTAAACTCTTTTTCCTATAAAAACCCAAATGTGCTCTATCTGATAAAGATCCGTTGAGTGTTAGGTATTCAAAACATTAGAATTCATGTTTGTGTGTGTGTGTGTGTGCTCCTTGATCTATTCTAACGCAATTTTAGTATTTTGTCATGGGACGTTGTCCTGCTGAAATATTCCACTTCTAGTTGAGAAAACAGACACCATATAAGGGTGCAACTGATCCGACATTATGCTCAAATAGTCTGCAACTTTCACAAACTCTTCCACCAAAACTAAGGGGGTACCAGAGTCACCCATAAGAACCTTCTCCGAAGCATAATACCATCACCACAAGCCTGTGTATGACCTGCTGAACATAAATGAAGATCTGTTCGCCTGGAAGAAAGCTACCTCTGACACGGCCATTGATGTGATGAAAGAGAAATCGTAAACCATTTGACAGGCAACTCTCTTCCATTTTTTTATGATCTAGTCTCGATTCTCCCAGGCCCACTGTTGGGAAAGTTGACGATAACACTTGGTCAATAGAGGTTCACGAGTGGGATAGTTGTTGGGCAGCATCATGTCCAACAGTGTCCGCTGAGATGCGTTTTCCGAAACACTTGTACTTGGATCTGCCTTGTTTCGAACTGTCAGCTGACCCACTGTATGACGCCGACTTTGCTTTACTAAGCGGATCAGTCACTGTCGTTCTTTGTCTTTGATGATGCCTGGACGTCCAATAGCTTGGCATCTACTGCCGATTTCATCGTCATATCCATTTTGCACAAATACAAAAAACAGCAAATCACGAACAACCTGCCAGTCATGCTGTTTTGGAGATACTCTTTCCGAGTCTTCGGGTCATCACAATCTGCTCGCTTCCGAATTTGCTTAAACCAGGCATCTTTAAACTAACTTGAAAAAGTTAAGAGAAAGAATGGTAGCTTACTTTTTTCTGAACAGTATTTAAAAACTATTCTCTTTTAATGATTTGGCTTCAACGTCAACTATACGAGTTAATTGAAAGATGTGGTGTCCAAACGGTTTTAGCTGTGTGTACAGTGTATATTCAAAATATTCTTTTTTCTATAGAAATGCTTCTATAATAATGTTTTTATGATCTATAGCTGTAATATTTCTCTACACCAAGCGTGAGCTAGGAGTTTTAAGAAATCCACATTATTTTCAGACTTATTATCATTAAAATAATAAAAGGTTCTTTTTTTAGTTAAATTTTCGCTAATCGTATGCATTAAAATACAAATAAATCCACTCCTAAAATGTATAGTTAAAAAATACTAGTTAAGGGTACAATGTGTGTGTCTTTTTTTTTTAGATACATATGTGCAAAATATTATTTTTATAGAAAAATTTTTCTTGGAAAAAAAAGTTTTTTGAAAAAATTATATTCCTTCTTTTTTTTTTTTACTAAAAAAAATTGTGTTTTAATTATTTTTCCTTGTAATAGCATTCCTAAAAAAATGAAAATGAAAATCCTTTACCACGCACTTTTAACAGACAAAATAAGATGGAAATTTACGGATATGCGTTATATGCCGTGTTTAAAAAGGATAGTTTTAAAGATAGCAAAATAGATGAGCACAAAGAAAAATTTACTTCTACACATATCGAAGTACTGTTGATTTAAAAGAAATGACATGCCCTATGAACTAAAAGAATTATGGTTCTAGAAGTATGCTAATTTTCAAAAGTCGGGGATAATACCTCAAATAAATGACTTCAAAACATTAGCGCATTGTATACTAACACTTCAGGTTTCTTCATAAAATCAAGGGTGCGCGCGTTATACGGCAAATATACCTAAAAATTAAAAAAATGCAGCTTGAAAGTACAGGGGCGTGTTATACGCCAGATTTTACGTTCTATACTCTTTTTAAGTCTCGTTTCCGAGCACAGTTCCTTAGCATATACCTTAATAACCTTACTTAACAACCTTAATAGCATATACCTTAGTATACACAATTCATGATAAAAATAGTACATTGAATATCCATATTTATTTCTCCCGATAAAACTTTTTTTACAATCAAAAATGTAATTTCAGTAATCAAAAGTTCTGCTGATTATTTTACTTATAATAAGTCACAGAGTGAATTTTCAATTTACGTGGCACGCTCAGTTAATAAAATTCCTATTCATTTTTTATACAATTTAATGTTTTAAAAACACATTTCAAATATTTTTTTGAAAATATTGAAGCTTTTTATTCAGAACTTTATTAATTCGAATCTACCCACATGAAATAAACTGAATGATATTTTCTCTAGATTTGTGAAAAGAAAGCACTTTTTTTTCAATATTAAACTAAAAATTAAAGTAATAACAGGCTTATGTTTTTGAGGAATAGAAAACTAATTATGTTCCTCACAATCGTTGTATTCTGAAAAAACAAATTTGCTCTATTTCAGTAAATTTAAAGCATAAATTTGTTCTGTATTTAAAAGAGCAATGAAAAGATGTCAAAATAATCTTCATTAATAATCAAACATTACTATTATAAAGGTTTCAAGAAAGAAATACTCATTTCATTGAATTAGTTCTTCTAGGCATGTAAATACAAATTATGCTTCTGCATTTATGAATCCTCATTCATTACCTGTATTTCGGAATATAAACAGCTTTTAATCATGAAACCATCAATTTTGATGCATTGAATGTACTGTCAATATCTATTCATGATAGATTCATTCCCAAAGAGGCGTATTCCATACAATTATTAATACACCGAATTGTAAGACTTCATATAGCCGATGAACTATTGAATAAACTCGTGTTTAGTATTCACTATTTCTGACCGGCTGCTTCATAGCAGAAAGGGGATCATAAATCGACAAGAAAATGTGTAGAGATGTACAGAAGGTTGAATGCTTGATGCGAAAGCATAGAAGATTGTAAATGATATAATCCGGCATTTAAAGCACTAACATTTTATGCATAAGGAACTGAAGCATCATGAACTAAGGATAAGCATTGACTATGTGGCTCTGTTCCCTTTTGCTCAGCTCGATTTTATAAGTACTAGATCTGATTATTCCGCTCAATACGTCTTTATCGAAAACATAACTCTAAACCATCGACATACCAGATTTGAAGCACTCTCTCTCTTATAAGCAAACTTCTCTGCTCTATTTTATATACAAAAAAATTACTAATTCATTTATTTTAAAGTATAGTTTTTGAAAGTGTTCTTACGCTATCTAATGACAATTTTGGAAGTTTAGAATTATGGGCAAATAAAAAATTAGATGTTGGAGTTTACATTAAAGATAACAAATACACTTTATAACAAAAAAACGAAGCAGCGAAAAGGAGTTACCGGATTATAATGAAATTTCGTATTCAAAGACATTTGTACTGATCATGCAAATGATTAAAATTTGGTGCCCAATGAATGAATAGCGGGAGCGACAGCGCATTGGAACTGCGCACTCAGCAGGTGTCTGTAAGAAGCGATTCTCAATCTGATGGTCAAAATTTCTTTTGCATTGAGATTTAGGATACCTTCAACGTTTGAAAAAATGCCTCTCCGCGGGATTCGAGCTCATTACGAGCTACTGTCAGAGTGTGAAAAAGGCCGTATCATATTGTATTGAAAGATGCAGGTTGGGTAAATCGGAAAATTGCTCGTCATATGTGTTGAAGTGACACTGCCATTAGAAGATGCTGGCAAAGTATGGGTGGACAATGGCAGATTTTAGCGTTATGATGGCAGCGGTTGACCTAGGTCCACAACAGATCGGGAGGACATATTGATTGTCAGATCAGCTATCACAGTGCCTGACGTGCGACCCGCATACGAGTGTCCACCATAACCATTCACAGACGGCTAATAGAACGAAATTTACGCTCGAGCCGACCGCTACGCCCCCTGCCACTCACGGCTCCCCACTGCCGAGCCAGATTAAAGTGGTGTTTGGTTCAATTAGGTTGGAATCGTGCTGACTGGGGACTTACAGTGTTTAACAATGAATCCCGCTTCCAACTGTGTCTTTACGAAGACGTGTCTGGAGACGACCAGGCCAGCGTGCCGATCCTACTTTCACTATTGCACGCCCCAAAGGCCCTTAACCAAAAGTTATGTTCTGGGGTGCCATTTTCTTTTGACAGCCGGACTCCTTTGGTCGTCATTAGAAGCACACTTATAGCAGAGCGGTAAGTCGACGATATTCTAAGAACTGTTTTTCTACCCTTCCTTTTGCAGTACTCTAGCCCTATTTTTCAGCAAGATAATGCCAAACCACATACGGCACGTGCTGCTATGAACTATCTTACAGCTTATTAAACACTCCCTTGGCCAGCCAGATCGTCAGGTATGTCTCCAATTCAACATGTCTGGAATATGATGAGAAGGCGACTGCATTTACCAGGGAATGTTGATGACCTGGCCCAACAAGTGGAGAAAAATTATGAAGAAATACCGCAGGAGACGGCCAGTGTTCTTTATCACTCTTGGCCACGTCGTGTGGCAGCTTGCATTCAGGCTAGAGGAGAATCAACACCTTATTGAGCTTGTTGCTTTGTAACTATGTAACTCTGAACTAAATCATTCAATTTTTCTGAAATTTTAATAATTTTTTATTCTGTACATGAACTTTCGACCCACCAATTTTTTTCTCTATCCGACAAATCGTTCTTGGTGCGTCGTTTTTTTTGTTATAGAGCGTATTATTGAGATTTTGGAAAGAAAAAAAAAAGATGGATACTGCTGTATTATACCCAATGTTGACTGAGGAAAATTTAAAATACATGAAAATGCGGTTTACACATTTTTAAAGCTTTTCAACCTCTCCCACCTCTTTTCTGCTTACCATAATGAATTTTTTTAAATTTAAAGAATAGGAATTATATATATATTGATCCATCGTAACTACAAAAGGGAACTTACATAAAGGCACATTCGAAAATTTTTAGATCATGTTGAATCAAAAAACAATAAAATAAAGGCCGAAATCTTTAGCATAACAATAAGTATAAAATTACTTTTTACTAAAATAATGATAAGTTAAAGATATGAAGTTAATTACTAAAACTATAGGGGTGACAATAGAATCATTTTTAATTGTTTACATTGTAATACTAAAAGTTTAAGAAATGTATTGAATTATATATATGTGGGAGACAACAAGGGGTCCAATACGTTGGTCTATCTTCTATTTTATTTTAACATTAAACAAAAATTAATTAAAAGGTAGTTTTTACAGATAAGTTTGACGATGATATTCAGAAGGTAACGCCTGCTCGCGCACCTCTCGCGTTCTCCTTCGCTGCTTCTCTTTAAAAGTTTTTGTTTTACTTTCACTAGTTCAACAGTTTCCACGGTTTCAGTTCTCATTAGCTGCGCCTGCGCGCGAAGACTGTGTTTTTGCTTTTGGCTGCATGCCACAACGGCCATTCTGACCGTACGCTGTCCGCAGCGGTATTTCCATGGAGACCAACAGGAGAATCTGAAACATACAAAAAAAAAAAAAAAAAAACGGAACGACAAGGACTATACGACAAATATATAGAGATTAAACATATCATAATTTTTTCTGAACTAGACAGTTTCTCCATCATGTGGAGGCACCTCTTCGACATCCGGAAGGTTCCACAGGAAAACATTGTGTTCCGGCATAAGAACATCTTTTTCAACAAGTTGATCTTTGGTTGAACGCATCGATATTTTCCTCTGTAGAGTTCTGGACGTCTGTTCAAAAACGATTTCTCTTTTCCTTCGCTTCCACTGCCGGGGTTGAAAAATTCGTCGGAGCAACACAAACCGATGATAATTACTATTCATAGGTGAAGGGGTAGGAGATCGGGAGATAAATTCCACGGAACTCGTTTTCATGGCACCATTGGCTTTCTTACACAATACTATATCAGAACAATAATCAAAAAACACTCTCTTTTATACCTTGTCGTAACCAATCATCAATTTGATTGTTTGCCTGTAATTTCTCAGAACAAGATAAACGTCTGGCTCTCTGACACACAGGAATATCATTTTTCAATTTAATATTCATTTTTAACTTAGTACTCTTAATGTTATTGCATTTATAATCCTTAATTAGAGAACTCGAATCATTTCTAGTATTAAAGTTCTTAACATATGGCAAATCATAACTAGAGTTTTCTCACATTTGAAACAGAAACATTTGGAAAAGAAACACCATAATCTACACTCAAAGGATTCACTTTCACTTAATAAAAACATCGCTCTTTGCGTGGCCCTAGTTTCTCTATTTCAGAATATACACTGGGATGTATAATAAATTCTTCGGTCAAGGTCGGTGATATCGCCGTTCGCACACTTAGGCTAGATTGTTGATTAAAAAAATATTTATGGGTTTAACTTCTACCATACGCTGTTCGCCAAAACATGAACTTAATGTTATGATCTCTTCGGAAGGTGTTTGCACTCTAATTAGTGAGGAATTTAAAACTGGAAAAACCTGAATCAATCAATGCTGTTACGGGCTGATTTTCCACAAAAATGAAAAGATTTGCGCATTCTTCGCTATTTTGTTTTTCGCTCTCGATTTTCAAAGTATTCACGTTTGTTTTATTATGGATGTGATCATTAGATTCTTTAGATTTAAAACGCTTCTCACAGTCTCTTGCGCACACCGCATATAAAGCAATTTTATTTTCTCTTTCAAGATATTGGGGATAGTTCTCTTTAACCTTTGGTTTAAAGTTTTGTGATCTATTTTTAAAGGGGTTTTGGGTATATCCATAAGTAATAGGAATTTCTTTATGTGATCCGCTTCTAGATGAAATATAAATATCACACTCTTTAGCTAAATCAATAGGCCTAAACCAATCTTTTGCTTCTCGAATGCCAATATGAGTTGCAGTTTCGCTTATTTAAAGTTTCAAATAATTTATCAGAAATTATAAGATCACATAGAGATTCAAAATTTTTAACGAACAATAATATTGGAAGTTTGCCGTCAATCTTGCAGCAAATTGGATGTATGTCTCGCCTGATGATTTTACAGCATTTTTAAATGAGTTTAAACACTCGCGAAGGGTTAATTGGAATTCTCTGAAAATTTTAGTTTTTCATAGTCATTTAATAATATACAGTAAGACGTTATGCTCTTTCGCCCAGAAATTTATTAAAATTTCAGATTTAGTCATTTATTTTCTTGGTTAAAAATGCGCGTTCTATAAAGAACAGATTAAAGTAATCTGGTGGGAACAGGAAGAGATAAAGTTTTTATACTTTTATCATATTTTCTAAAATAATCTTCGACTTTAGCTGCAGGATTTAAAATGCTTTATTTTTAACCCTGAAGTTCGACTTCTTTTTCTAACTGTGCTAAAGTTTCGCGAGCTATTTTCTGTTTTCCTAAAGTTGCCTCTCTTTCGTTTTCGCGATACAATACAGTTTTGAATTAAAAAGTTTTAACGATTTTTTCAAATTACTGTTTCAATTTTAGTCTTTAGTTGTAATACAGTGCCGTCTAAAAGAAATTTAAGAAAAAATGTATTGAATGTATAATAAAAACGTTGATGATTTTTTTTAATATTTGAAATATTGTAGTTCCGGCCTCTACACAGGCGGATTTTTCGTCGATGGGTTTTCCAACCTCTAGAATATTTGTCGATGGTTCGTTGAAAAATCGTTCGTTTGTTATTTGTTCCGACAAGAGGCGGAATGAAGTTGAAAAATTCAACTCTACACAGGTATTAAACCATACCTGATAGTATTTTTGTCGATCCCGGCCGATTATTTTCACATTTTATTTTAACATTAAACAAAAATTAAATTAAAAAGGTAGCATTTATTAGGCTTTAATTTTCAGCAGTGTTATTTTGTCAAACTGTGAACAAAATGATTTTTAATATTTGCATACATTTTGAATTTTTAATTATTTTCACATAAAAACGCATATGGCGATTTTGTCAAAGAACAAATAGCATACATTTTGAATTCTAAGTATGGCGACTTCTGTGTCACCGCAAGGTAACTTACGAAAAACTTGACTTTTATGCTTCCATTTGAAGAAACAAAGTAGATGAAGGTTAGCAATGGCTGTATGCTCCTTCAATGTCAAATTCTATGCATTGATTTAAATAATTCTAAAGTTTTGATTTTGACACGGAGAGTAAAGAACGTTTAGGAAGACCAGAAGTATTTGATGATGCATAATTAGGGACATTTTTGAATGAACATTTGTGTCAAACCCAAAGACATTGGCAGAATCCTTGTAAGTGTCTCAACAAGCAATTTAATTACACCAGCGTTCCTCATAATGTGGGGTGCTCCCCCCTAGGAGGCGTGACACACTTGCGAGGGAGGCATGAGCATTTCAAAAATAAAAGATTTAAAATAGTCATTAATTTTCTGAAAGAAAGCAAAAAAAAAAAAAAAACAGAACATTCTGACATAATATAAAATAAAACATTTTATACTTATATTATTTTAAATGTGTCAGTGCTGCACAATTTATGGATACTAAATTAAAAACAAGTTAAGCTCATATGGACTTTCCATATACAAAATTTAATACTTATCTTGATAATTTGTACAGTTATAATCGCAGTCATATTGTACATGATTATTGCATTCAAACAGGGGTGTAGCTACCGCCGTATCAGACGTATCAATGATGCAGGATCCCCAGCTACAGGGTCCACAAAATGTGTGAGAAAAGCATTGCAAAATGTTAAGGGGTCCTACAAGGAATTTTCATACAGGAACCACGAAGGACTAGCTGCACTAGTGAATTCATTACATTGTTATTGTATGAGAGGAGCCGCGTTGAAAATTATGACTGAGAATAGGGCCCCAAATGTTGAAATTTTGAGAAGCATTTCATTACATATCAAAGTATGGGAATGGTTCAAAACGAGAATATTAGATGAGTACGATTTTGAGACAAAATAAGTGGAAAGAAGATTTTCCACTGGCGCATAGCAAGCGCAAATTAAATACTGCATAAAATTAAAAAGTGATGAAAAGTTGGCTCGTTTTGACAATTTAAAGCAGCAATACTCAACTTGCGGCGAGCCAGTCTTTTCTGAGTGATCCATTGTTCTAAGAAATTGAATTATTTAAGAACAATGCATAGATATTTAGAGGGTATCAATTAAGCAATCAAATCGACTAAATTTGCTGCTGTCGATGTCGTGAGATTACGAATTACAAAATTTTCTCTTCTATGTGAAACTGTAATGGTTAGTACTTACAAATAACACTGAAATAGTGAATGAACTGGAGTAGTGACCATTTTATGGGTGAAACTGATTTTTAAGTATAAACAAATAATACTGATTTCAGTCTGGAATTCAGTGAAAACTCCACTTTGCTGTCATTCTGCATTTGATAAATAAATGTTTGAAATAGAAACAAGTACTAATATAAAAAAGTCAATTCCTACTTTAAATGGGTAAAAAGAAAGTATTTTATTAAATATTGGTAAATTTGAACAAGACACACACACACACACACGCGCGCACACACACACGCGCGCACACACACACACACGCACACGCACACACACACACATATATATATATATATATGGAGAGAGTGAACGAATAGTAGGAATTGAAAAAAGACCATGATTTGTCTGCATTGTTGTAACAATGCACACCCGATTTGTCTACTTTGGCTGAAATCCGGGTTTCGACAGCAAATTTTGTCATGTTTTAATAGTTACATTGTTACAACAATGGAGACAAATATCAGTTGGCGTCAAACACCAGTAATTAATTTAATTAATTTTAATTCAATTCAACTAATTAATATTTAAAAAACTATATTAACATCAAATGTCACCTACTACAAGTTTAACAAAAATTGATTTTAACTTGATTGGATGAATATAAAGTATTTTATTAACGTTAAAAATTTGATCACACACACACACAAGATAAATATATATATATAAATATAAATAAATATATAGAGAGAAAGCCATATGTATGCGGCTCGGCAGGAAAAAAGTTTGTGTACCCCTGATTTAAAGCGTTAAGTTTTGTGGTAAATCAGGTAACGTATCAACATCAATATGAAACAAAATACTCTTGGATCAAAACTTATGCTCTATATTTGACGGGATGAGCTGTGTGGCGTGTTCAGTTAGAACATTATGAGCTGCTGAAACTGAATGAAATAATCTCTGGGTATTGCAACCAACTGAAATTGAAGCAATCAAGCATTGTTTTAAGTGAGAAGTGGTCGAAATATGAGCAGAGACACGATCTTGTGAGTTTGCTGCATGGTAATGCACGACCACATGTTTCCATGAGAATTCGATTGTTACGAGGAAACACTCAAATTTGATATCCTACCTAATAATATATATCCTTGATGTTGCTTCTTCAGACCCTCTTTTGTTTCGATCAATAACCTGTCTGAGTATCCGTTCCGTTCTTACGAAGAATTCAAAAAATGTAGGTGGATTCTTAAATTACCTATAAAGACCAGTTGTTCTTTTAGCAAAAATTTGAATGCTGTTAGAAAAAAGTTGCTATTAGAGACGGGTAATACTTTTGAGTAATTTATTTGCTATATTTTTGCATAATAAAAATTCCCAAATTTTGCAAAAAAAAAACCCTTTTAAAATTTACTTGTTCACCCACTCACATTTATTTGTATACATATATGGAGAGAGAGAGAGAGAGTATTTTAGTTACGTATAGTAACTAAAATAAAAAAGAACGATACTTTTATCATATTTTCACCCAGAAACAATTGTTCTCCAATGAAAAATCCACAAAAATAACATAAGATAAATTTTAATTTTAAATATGGCTTTGATAAGGTGATGCATCAAACTCATATTTATGATTAAATTACCTGGCTTAGTAAAATTTGAATATACCTGAAATTAAAAAAAACAACTAAACAAAATACAAATTTGCAGTGTTACGTTTCCACTATATTCATTAATCTTCAAGAGATATTGAACTGTCATATTATCTAATTAAATGCATAATAATGAATCTAGTATTCCGATTATCTTAGGCTCCCTTGATTAAGTTTGATATGTCTAATTAAGAATACTGTCACAGCAACCTAACTCTGGTACGATAAAGATCGCTTAGAATAATCATCTTCATTACACATTGCTATGTTAACGTGAGAGAATAACATTTAAATTTATAATGTGTTTCACTTTTAGAGCCTAGATTATGTGAATTTAATGAAATTTTAATCTCAGATTTGGTAATGGAAAACGCTTTTTGACTTTTAATAGACGCGAGTTTAATAACTGAAACATGCTTTATTTTTAAAAGAATATATATCAATGCATTTCCGAATAAAATTATTAATCCTCTGAATCTTTAATTTAATTAACTTATTATTTATTATTTTAACCGCAGAATTAGTTAATATGTATTGCAATAAACAAAAAAATTCATTAAGAAAACGGTATGTGAATTCGATGTATTAATATTTGGAATACAGGTTTTGAAAATATATACAAATTTAAATAATGTTGAGGATCAAATTTTTGAATAAAACTTTTCTTTTGCTAATGGTTATCAGTTTTTAAACATTTATTTGAAGAATTTTTGCTTAAAATTTTTTTTTTTATTTAATACACGTAGGATGTTCAATAAGTAAAATATTACTTTTACTGTCGCAAAACCACTAATCGGAATACTAATTTCTGTGGCATAAGAAAAGTTTGTTGTTTGTATTAACAAAAGCTACCGATAGATGGCATGTACAGACGCGTATTCTTGAGTATCATGTGATTGAAATGAAGCGTGTGTGTATGTGTGCCTACGAGACACACCCAGTTGTCGTAATGGAAGCAAAAATCTGCAAAAATCAGTATCGGAGACCTTTGATATGATACGATATGATTAAAGACTGGAGCAAGAAGGTAACAATATCTTAAAGCGCTTTATCACAGTAGACGAAGCTTGGTTGTTTTACTAGGATCCAACCATGAAATAAAAAGCAGTGAATGGAAACATTCATCTTCACCTACTATCAAGAAAGCAAAAACTGTGAAATCAGCTGGTTTATTACCAAATTTTTTTATTATGAAGGAATTGTGTATCAATACGCTGTCGAAACTTGTACTACCATAAACGACTCGTACTACAAGAACGTCTTGATAACAATGGTACAGCACGTTAAAAGGAAACGCGCATTCTTCGAAATGGCTTCCTATTGCACCATGACAATGCCCGACCACATATTGCTCGTTGCGTACTTAAGTGCCGCAACAGAACATCATAAATTTTTACCTCCCATTCCATACAGTCCTGATCTCTCTCTATGTGACTTTTGACTGTTTCCTCAACTTAAGAAACCATTACGAAGCAAACGTTTTGCAAGCAACAAAGCACGTGTAAAGTTTGCGTAGGCGGTTTTTAAACATGTCTCATAAAACGGACTTTTATATATTTTTAAGAAGTGGACAGAACTTTGGGATAAATGCATTACATACTTCGGAAGTTATTTTGAAAAAAAATATGTAAATGATGACGATTAAAGGTATTCTGTTTTTTTTTATAATTTTAGTCTTATTACTTATTGAACAGCCCTCGTATTAATAAAAATTATAACATTTTAAAATAATCACAATCAAGGTGAAACATTTTACTGAATCAGAATGTTTAAATTTCAGATATTCTCTTCGAATCTTCCAATGTCGGTGTTTACTCTATTAAAATACCAAGATAGGTTTTATATATAAGATAATTAAAATTTCATTCATAATCTACAGACTAAAACTAATGAACATCGTCAAATAAAATATATTTGTTATTTAATGCTTTAAAAAATTATTGATTGCTTACTTTTCCAACTAATAACTGTATGAAATTCTATCCTGAATTGAAAACATTCAATGCATACTCAACATGTGTGTTCTAAATCTCTTTTTTACTTTTCTTCTTATTCTCTCCCGTTTACTCACTCTCCCACTTTCATTCTCTCACTCTCAGTTTCTTACTCTTACTCTCACTCTCACTTTCTTACTCCCACTCTCTCATTCTATTTCTCACTCTCACTTTCTTCTTTTCTTACTTTCACCCTCACTTTCGCTTTCTCTATCCCTCACTGACTTTCTCTCAATCACACCCTCACTCTCATTCTCTTACTTTCACTCTCTCACTCTCATTCTCTTACTTTCACTCTCTCATTCTCTCACTCTCAGTTTCTTACTCTCACTCTCAGTTTCTTACTCTCTCTCTCATTTTCTTACTCTCACTCTCCCATTCTCCCTCACTTTCTTGCTCTCACTCTCACTTTCTCCTCTTACTTTCACCCTTACTTTCACTTTCTCATTCTCTTACTCTCCCCCTCTCCCTCACTTCCCTCTCTCAATCACACTCTCATTCTCTTACTCTTACCCTTCTCCTCACTCTCACTCTCTCATTCTCAATCTCTCACACTCACTCTCTGTTGCATTCCCTATTCCTCTCACTCTCACTCTCCTTCTCTCATTCTTTTACTTTTTACCCTCCCTCTCCCTCTCTTATTCTCACTCTCTACCATACACATCATATGTAACATTTGGAACACATTGTACGAATTTTTATATTTCATTTAAAATATTATATATCAGAGTGAATTGATATTTTTCCGGAATTTAAAAACCTAACTGTATGCGGAAAAGATGTTCTCTGGTATACTGATGAAGGGAAAAATAGAATAAAAATATTGTATGCTTACTGATACAAAGAGAATGAAGTGTAGGTATTTGAACTTTTTTATAATGAAAATCAAAGTAATTTTTGTTAAAGGAAAGCAGACATTTTTGTACTTTTTAACTTTTATTGAAATGATTAGAGACATTCACTAAATAGTTACAAGGAAAAGACTACAGGTACATTAAACAACATTTTTAAAATTGAATTCAAGAAAAACATACTGCCGAAATTACAGTGATCAATGTAGCGGAAGGCTGAACAAAGTTAGAATCGGACTGATTCGATGGTGCGGGGAGAAAGAGGTGGGCTTATGAAATGTTACAAAGTGAGTAAAATGCACTACTCATTACTGAGCACTCACTCTTCAATAGTTAACGCTTTTGAATATTCATTTCGTAGAAAAGTACCGTATTTTTACTCGAATCTAAGCCGCTCCCAAAATTCTCAACCAGTTTTTGTGAAAGATGAAAAATATTCTAAAGTGGTTTGTCAATATTCAATTTTACGAAGGTAAAATAAATTTAAAAAGAGAACTAAAAAGGTGTGAATTAGTTATTTTATCTGTATTTTAAATTTTTAAATACATATGTCAACCTACAATTGAATCTAATCCTGCAATTGTTGCTAATTTCCCCATTCAACGATTTTCTCCCTTGAATTCTAAGCCACAGCCGATTTTCAGTAGCATTAACAATGAAAAATGCGGCTTAGACTCAAGTAAATATGGTAATTTTGGTTTAAGTCAAAAATCAGCTAATCAAAAATTTTTCTATTTCCATTTTTTCAAAATTTCTTCCTCTTTGTAGCAATACTCAATTTTTATAAATAATTTTTGGAACTATTTTATCTTTTTACACATAGGTAGGTTCTTATTAATATAATATTCTCTTCCTTCCATGTAACCGAAACCTAACCTAATGATCATACTGAAATGAATAAAGAATAAGACATCAACTTTGCCTACCAAGAACCAAAAGACATACTCAATATAAATTTTCGTTAATCAATCAATTCTTTCGTAAGATTAGTATTCATGATTTTTCCCTGCTGACTGTTCAAGTTGCCAAAACCAACAAATATGCATGTATTGAAACTTAACAATAACATAACCCTTACATCCGCGAACAAAGAAACTTCGCAAATCACGGAACACGCACAGCGCTAATCAAATTCATTTTGTCACTAACAACTGCGTTGATCAATAATTCAAAAGTTGCATCTTCCGAACAACAATACAGAGGTGCCTGCGGGATCTTTTCATGGGAAACAGAATCTTTACAAGTAACTTAAGAAATTTTCAGTTAACTTTTCTAACGAGACACGAGATGCAGGTGAGGCATGAGGGGGGATGTGTCCATTAACAATTTTCTAATGACAAGTAAAGGTTGATCGATCATCTCTAATGGCTAAATTATCTGATACCACTCTGCGACTGTGAACAGTGGGTGGTTGGATGTAAACTTACCGATTATCACCCTGATTTTGAAAGCAAAGAAAATTTCTTGCTGAGAGAACTTTTAGCAGAATATAAATGTACCAAAAGGAAAATACATCACAGACTTTATATAAAGACGGTATAATCTGATGTTTTAAACTCTTAGAACTAATACGGAATATATGTATGATCACGTCAGCATGTTTTGATTCCATTTATTGTACGAGACATGTAATGTATGTTATGATATGATGGATGATTAATACACAATATTTTGATTTTTTTTATTGTATAACGCATGTTTTCCTATGATATCATAAATGATTAATACAAAACTGTAGGGTAATTTGTTGTGCCTGAAGGGAATTGTGCATTAAGGTATCCGACTACATTCGGAACCGTGAGTTTTCAAAGCGCATAAATGGATAATTTTCATGATATTTAATGATATTTAATGTCTTTTAGATTAGAATATATGCATTAAATTGTTTTAAGGACATTTTGACAAAAAACAACTTAGACTAATCTTTTTTCCAAATGTTCTTCCTTTTGTGAAAAATGCTTCTATTATAATAATACTTTACCTGTATATAGCTCAGACCTCTCTACAGAAGCTCAACTAGAACTTTTGAAATATATAACTTAGAAGTGGGTTTATTCGTATTTTATGACAAAAGAGGGGAGCAATTTTAAGAAAAAAACGCCAATAATTATTTCAATTGGTGGTAACTCAGAAAATAATGTGAATTTTTCAAAAATTCTAGTTGAGCCTCTATAGAGATGTCTCAGCTATAAACAGGCAAAATATTATTATGATAGAACCATTTTTCACAAAAGGAGAACATTTCGAAAGAAGAATATTCTAAGTTAATTTTCTTTTGCCACAATATTATATTTAAATAAATTTTTTTGTCAAAATCTCTCCTTAAAACAATGTTATGCATGTATTCTAATCTGAGTGACACTAAATATCATGGAAATTATCCATTTATGTGCTTTTTGTAAAATCACGGTTCCGAATGTAATCGGATTACCTTAATGTTTTTCACGTGTAAATGATTTTACATCCTTTAGGCAACATTTATATAAGCATTAAAGCAATATAACAAAATACACTCGAACCTCTATATAACGAAGTCGCTAAATCTCGGAAAAAGTTCGTTATATGGAAAATTCGTTCTATAGAGATTCATCTTTTAATATACTTTATAAACCACATAAAATAAATTTTAAATTCATAAACACTACATTTAAAAAAGTAATTACTCACACCTTTTTTTAGATTAATATATGTTCATTTTATGTATCTTACCCATCAAAAAAGAAAGAAAGAAAAACTGCAAGGAAAACAAGAAAAAAGAATGTCAAAGAATTCATTGTATTTTCAATGTTGAGATAATAGTTTTATTCTAAAATTAATGAATTTTAAGGACATTTTATAATTTAAAGCATTCAAGTAATATTAACCAAATTTTTTTTTTTATAATTAGAATACAGGAACACGAGACAACTCCACTGAGGGTGAAAGAGGATATCGAAGATGTTTCCAGTCAATGGGAGTTAAAGGTTGCACTTCTTGAATGAAATGTCCAGAGCTCTATTGCTCTAGGTGAAATAGGATCTAATAAAACCAGTTCAAGATTTATGACCACCATAAAATGTCTTAAAGAGAGAATAATTTGAAATGTTCAGAAATACTTTAAAAAAAGGGATAGCAAAAATTGAATCACAAAAGAAGTTCGTTATATAGAAAATGCACTTCGCAAGGGAGAGGTTATTTTACGAAGAAAATCGGGAAATGTTCAAGGTTCCAGGAAAAAGTTCGCTGTATACAAAAATTCGCATTATAGAGGTTCGTTACATAGAGGTTCGACTGTAGTTATCAAAATTGTCCCGTCAATTATTTCAATACGATTAAGAAATTTTAGCCTCATAACCTTACACAGATACTGATATTTTATTTATATAGAATACAGAAATTAAGAAAATAAAATAAAAATATTGGTTATTAATTAAATTAATCGTAACACTGAAAATAATGTGAATTTTTCTGAACCCCTGTTTCAGGACTCTGAAGAGAAGTTTTATCTATATAAATGTAAATCATTATTATCATAGAAGCAATTTCCGGAAAAGGTGAAAGTTTTGGAAACATGTCATTCTTGTCTCATTTATTGCCAAGGAGAATTTAAATAATTTTTCTTTATCAATATTCTTAAAACAATTTTATATATTTATTCTAATACAACTGAAACTAAATATCAAAAAATGTATTCCTTTATACCAGCGTTTCTAAAACTGTGGGGCGAGTCCCCCTAGGCGGACGTGATATCCCTGCGACGGGGTGCTAGCATGTAGAAAAGACAAAAATAAAAAAAATTTGAAATAGGCATTAATTCACTGAAACAACAACAAAAAAAAAAACATTCTGACCTAATAAAAATTAAATACACATTTATACTCATATGATATTCTTATAAAGGTATCAGTACTGTACAATGTTTTTGGATAATTAATTAATCAATACTAAATGAAAAACAAGCGTAACAATTACTAGTGCCTTTCGTAGATTTGTCATGTACAAAATGTAATACTTATCTTCATAATTTGTATGGTTTATAATTAAAGTCGTATTATAGTTTTATGTTAAAGTATTTTTTGCTGCATTCAGTGCATTGTTATTGGCCGGCGATGAAAATGATGATTGAAAATTGGAACACAAATATTGAAAATTTTAGAAGCACTAATTTATACGAATTTTCAAAATCATGGTTCCGAACGTAGGTCTTGATGAATCTATGACAACTAAGAGGAAAAAATATTTGATTCTACTAAGCAAAGAGTAAACAGAAAAAATTCAGAATTTCCTTATCAGAATTTAATAAATTCACTGTTAAAAAATTTAAAAATGTAGGCAATACCCTTTTTAAAAAAAATCTATATTTTTCTTATGTTAACATTTTAAAATGCTACAAAATTCAAAGACATATATTGTTCATGTACATCTATCCATCCATTATAAATCATTCTGCTATTCCATTATCCTTCCGTTCAATTTAATAAAGATTACCTAAACAACGCAGCATCAATATGTATAATTCCCTAAATATCTTGCGCAATTAATCCGACTACATTACACTGCTGTAACAGCCTCTTACTCAGAGACTATGGAATCAATGTTTCGTATCAGTAATTGTTTAGCATTATCCCAATCCGATACGATACCGATTCGATTCCGTGTGTATCGGAGAGTGAGATTGGTGGAGATCAAGAAAACAGAGAGGAACGAACGTCACAGCTGGCCAGGTTTCGATCAAAAGCTTTCTACCAGAATCCTCGCTTGTTATGCTCTAGGGATACGAGTGCTATTCCTCGTTGCCAACGGAAGCGGAGAAATAATCTCACTCCATCTCGAGTTGGTGAATATCGTTTCGGTAGAGATTTTGAGTAGTCCAGTGTTTGGTTGCGTCTGGTTGTTGTTTGTTAGATGTGAATATGTGGGAGAAAACAAGTTTTTACAAATTATATGAATGTTTATAAAAAGCAAGAAATATAGAAAATTTATTTTTAGTTCATTTATTGCTAAAAAAATTCGAATATGTTAACCAAAACAGAAATGGAATCACCATGGCCGAAAAAACCTTCAAATAATTTCTTTAATGCGGAAAAATAATAAAGGACTTACTATACTGTATGAATTAATCGGGGAAAACAGTTTTCTTGTCTGAGATGGTATGCGGTTACCAGTTATATCCCGAACCCCCTCAAACCGGTTATATTTGCCCAAAAATTGTGTGACCTTGATTATAATTTACTCGAATGATTGGTTTTAGTACATTAGTATCTCAGTTGCAGACCTTTCACTGTGGTAGCTGGTGGTTATAATTTTGCGTTCCATGTAACACGTTTTACTTTTTCTTGTTCAGAGATGGATATTAGTCCGAGGAAACGTTCTAAAATAATCGCTCTAATAAACACGCTTGTATGACTGTGAGAGATGTAGCTCCGGTTGTTTGTGTGGGCAAATCAAATGTTTCGAGAATATTAAAAACATTGCAAGATTCCTGATCATCGTTTTAAAAACAAAGGGAAAATATGGGCACAAACGGAAAATTACTTCAAGAACTAATAATAATCTTTTAAGAAATAACAAAATAAATCAAAGTAAGACAAGTACAAACCTTCGAAGGGATTTAATGGATTATAGTGCAGCAGTGAGTAGTTTCTGAGGAAAAAGCAATTTCTAACTCAGAAACATGTAAAAACGTTTAGTATAGGCCAAAAATACCGATCCTGGACTATTAACGACTAGAAGAATGTAAGTTTCAGTGATTGAACGCATTTATTTGTGAAGAAATACAAATCAAGTGTAGTTGGACGAAGTGGTTGAAATTCTGCTGCCAGATCCTACCCAACTGACTGTAAAATACCCTTCTAAAAAGATGTTTTAGGGTTTTATCACAACAAATGACGCTAGAAACTTAGTTCATCTTAAAGGCATGATAATTATGTCAAATACATAGAAATATTACGCAGTAGAATTGTTCCATTCGTGAAAACATTTGATGGAACATTTCAACATGATTTGACTTCTTGCTACAATTTGATATTGGGCCAGACTTTTACGTGGGAAAAGTGCTTAAATGGCCTGGTAATTCACAAGACCTTAATCCTATTAAGAATTTATGACATATTTTCGAGAATAGTGTAGCTAAGATGAATTGATCATCAACAGAACAAATAATGAAAAGTGCTGTACAAGTGTGGTTCCAAGATGTTGAAGTTAAGTTCATGAACGCTGCACTTGCAGAGTCCATACCAAAACGATTTAAAGAGGTCATTTCTGCTGTAGAAGGACATATTTCGCACTAATATAGAAATTTTTCTGTCTACTTTAGGTATACGACTACTTGCGACAACTTTTTTTTAAAAAAATGGAAAAATGGCAATTTTTTGATTTTTTTTAGTACATTTTAAGAAAAAAAAGAAGGCTAAAATTAAGAAGAAAAAAACAAATTATTACTACTAAAATAGAAAAAAAATGGGTAAAAATTGACAAAAACTACATAAATGGGGCCCGCTCTGCACAAATAGTAAAAAATGGGTAAAAATTGACAAAACACTACATAAACGGGGCCCGCTCTGCACAAATAGTAAAAAATGGGTAAAAAATTGACAAAACACTACATAAACGGGGCCCGCTCTGCACAAATAGTAAAAAATGGGTAAAAATTGACAAAAACTACATAAATGGGGCTCGCTCTGCACAAATAGTAAAAAATGGGTAAAAATTGACAAAACACTACATAAACGGGGCCCGCTCTGCACAAATAGTAAAAAATGGGTAAAAAATTGACAAAACTACATAAATGGGGCTCGCTCTGCACAAATAGTAAAAAATGGGTAAAAATTGACAAAAACTACATAAACGGGGCCCGCTCTGCACAAATAGTAAAAAATGGGTAAAAATTGACAAAAAACTACATAAATGGGGCCCGCTCTGCACAAATAGTAAAAAATGGGTAAAATTGACAAAACACTACATAAACGGGGCCCGCTCTGCACAAATAGTAAAAAAAAAATTTTCAATTCTGATGTGTAAATGACCTTTAGGATAAGAAATCTTTTAAGTTTTGCAAAAACTGGAGAACTTTATTTTAGTTATTATATGAAATTGCTTAATAAACAGTCCTTACATTCACATAAATAACTGTAATTTTTGTAATAAAACTGTGATCGATAAATCTGAAGATTAAGGTATCCGACTACCCTAAAACCATGATTTTTTTCAAAAACTGGCAAATTTTTTTATGACTTTATGTTATAGACCATTTTATTAACTTAATAACAATACCAAGTACTTCATTTTCCCTTCACTAGAACAAAAACTACAAGCGTTTTAGTAAAAGCAAATGCCATAACTTTACACAAGATGTCAAACTTTAAAATGCGTTTTACTCGAAATGTGTTTTTTTCGAAAAACTCAAACGGGGACTACGATTGCTCAAAAAGTTTTGAAAATAATTAGCTGAAATTTTTTGCTTATGTTCTGCATAACAGTAGAAGTGTTTTGATCTTCAGATTTATCAATAACTGTTTTATTTCAAAATTTGCATTTCTTTATGTGAATAAAGTTTTTTTTTTTTTTTTTTAAGCAATTTCGTATAATGACTTAGATAAAGTGCTCTAGTTTTTGTAAAAATTAAAATATCTCTTATCGTGAAGGTCACTTCAAACAGGAATAACAACGTAACACATCAAAATTGAAAAATTGAGAATTTGTTCATAAAATCTTTGTAGAGAGCGGGCCCCGTTTATGTAATTTTTTGTACATTTTTACTAGTTTTTCCCATTTTAATAATAATAATTTTTTCTTTTACCAATTTTAGATTTTTTCTTAAAATATACTAAATAAATATAAAAATCTCAAAAGATCTCCATATCTCCTTTTTTTTCAAAAAAAGTTGTCGCAAGTAGTCGGATACCTTAAAACACTTCTGCTATTACACAGAACATACACAAAAAAATTTCAGCAAATTATTTTAGAAGCCTTTTGAGCAATCGCTGTCCTCGTTTGAGCTTTTAAAAAAAACACATTTCGAGTAAAACGCATTTTAAAGTTTGACATCTCATGTAAAGTTATGACATTTGCTTTTACTAAAACACTTGTAGCGTTTGTTCTATTGAACAGAAATTTTTTTAAAAAATGGTATTCTTATACAGCTAATAAGATGGCCTTCAAAATAAAATCATAAAAAAATATGTCATTTTTAAAAAAATTCATGATTTGAGGGTTGTCGGATATCTTAAGGTATGTAATGATTAAAAGCTAGGGTTTTAGAAAAAAATACTTTTCACAATTTGTGACAATTAATTTAAACTGTATAGTATAATTGATTTATTCTTAAAAATTTCTAAGAAAAACAAATGATGTACCTGAAATATACAAGGAACTTATCTTACATCTGTCACATTTTAAAAGGATATATGAGTGAGTGTATATTAACCACGCACTCTATAGCAACATGAGGGGTAATGGCGATGAAAATCGTAATTTTGAGCCTCGGTCAAGCAACGACGACGACTCCTGAGCTGGGATCCTCCTCTCCTAACTACCACACCACACAAACGGGAGGGATCCAGATCGATAGATTTAATGTGCATCAGCCCCACTACATGGAAGGTCTTCATTATCACTAGGCTCGAGCCCCCGAAACGCCGGCCACACACAAGTCCGTTACTAAAGCCTCTAGGTTACCACGGCTTGATCATAAATTTGGGGAGAACCTTCAAGTAACTGCTTTTTTTAATGAAAAAACTCAAAATAATTCCCGTGCCCCGCAAGTTTCAGACGGGGTTTACAGAAGTAAATGAAACAAGTCAAATAATACAAATAAAATAAAGGGTAAATAAGAAAAAAAAAGATGCGAAACAAGTGAAATAACAATTAATAAAAAAATTAAGTCAATTCCTACTTAGATCAACAAAGAAAATTTTTATTTTAGCTACTTTTTATTAAATATTTACAATTAATACAAATAAGCATATACATATGACAGAATCACAACAATAAGTGGTAATTATTTTTTTATTAATTATCATTAAAGTATCGTATTGTCATCCCAAACAATTGTGTATATAAAATTTCAGCTCAACTAAATGCTTTAAAACGTGAAATTTTTTTTTTAAGTTTTGACCCAAGTCGCTAAAAATGAAAACTAACGTGACTGCATCTGTAATTCTTTAAATAATTGGTTTCAGTTAATTAATTTTAATTAATTATAATTAAATTATCGTATTTTTACCCAAAACAATAGCGTATAGAAAATTTCAGCTGAAACGAGCGCTTTAAAATGTGAAAAAAAACATTTTCAAGTTTTGACACAAGTCTCCAAAAGGGTCGCTAAGTCGCCAAAAATGATGCCAACGTGGCTGTATTTGTAATTCTTTAAATAATTAGTTTTAATCAATTAATTTTTATTAATTATAACTAAAAACTATTGTATTGCCTTCCAAAATAATCATGTATATAAAATTTCAGCTCAATTGAGCGCTTTAAAATGTATTTTATTAACGATTGAAAATTCCACGTAAATAAATATAGAGAGAGAGTATGAGCTAATAGTAGGAATTGAAAAAAAAACCAAATAAGTTAAAGGGACAACACATGTATTACAGAATTAAACAATTGAGTTACAAAGCTAAAACAATGAATTTATAATGTCAAATCCATTTAAAAAACTAAGATGATAAAAATGATTATAAGTATTAGAAGGCCAGTTGTGATTTTACAAGAATGCAGTTTAACCTTCTAGCATTTTCTTTCTGACAATTTGAACAAAATCGCCTTAATGTGAAAAAAAATTGCTTTAATAGAGAAATTAAATAAAAATTCATTCGTTTCTTATTAAATGTAGATTATAAAAGTATCTATGAATAGCATATAATGTTTATGATATACGCAAAGAGTTTAAAGTATGTATCACATATCTCGGATTTTTAAAAATATGCAAGAAAATTGTATCAATACTTCTTTAATTTTTTTCTTTTATCATTAAACTAACATAACAAATTTTAAAATATTATTAATATGAGACATATTGATAAAATCTAAAGAGTGTTTTTTTCCAGGTATAGAAGTTTAAGTTGGCATTACTTTCCAAGATGGCGACCGATTTAACAGCTGTCAAGTGATTTATTCTCAGTTTGGTTTGGCAATTCATCAAAACGACCACCAAGCAAGACGTAGATTCGTCGAATGACCCAAAACGAGATTGCTGTTGTTCCCGATTTTCATAAGCGAATTTTGTTTAGCGATGAAGCGCACTTCTGGTTGAATGGCTACGTCAACAAACAAAACTGCCGCATTTGGAGTGAAGCTAATCCACAAGTGTATGTCGAAACACCGTTACATCCAGAAACACTGACTGTTTGGTGCGCTTTATGGGCTGGTGGAATCCTTCTTCAAAAACGATGAAGGGGTGATCGGTATACAGCCATGATTACTAACTTTTTCATTCCTGAATTGAACAATCATGATGTCCAGGAGCTGTGGTTCCAACAAGACGGTGCAACATGTCACACAGCTCGTGCCACAATCGATTTATTGAAAGACACGTTTGGTGACCGCCTAATTTCACGTTTCGGACCTGTGAATTGGCCTCCAAGATCTTGTGATTTAACACCGCTAGACTATTTTCTGTGGAGCTATGTAAAGTCATTGGTATTGATAAGCCACAAACGCTGGACCATTTGGAAGACAACATTCGCCGTGTTATTGCCGATATACGGCCACAAATGTTGGAAAAAGTCATCGAAAATTGGACGTCCAGATTGGACTACATCCGAGCCAGCCGTGGCAGTCATATGCCAGAAATCATATTTAAAATGTAATGCCACAAGATTATCTTTCGAATAAAAAAAATTCATGTCAATCGAATAATACATCGTTGTTTTATTGCAATTTAAAGTTCTATACCTCTAAAAAAACACCTTTTATATTGACAGAACGATAACTTCTGCGGCAACTTCAGAAAATATTCTGTTAAGATATTCGATTACGTTCGGAACCGTGATTTTGCAAATGCGTATAATTGGATAATATTTATGATATTTAGTGTCATTTAGATTAGAAAATGTATATAAAACTATTTTAAGAATATTATTTAAAAAATATATTTAAGTACAATATTTTGACAAAAAATGAACATAGAATGACCCATTTTCAAAATGTTCTCCTTTTGTGTAAAATGCTTCTATTATAATAATATTTTGCCAGTATATAGCTGAAAATTCTGTAAGGAGGCTCAACTAGAATTTTTTGAAATATATAACTTAGAAGTGAGTTTATCCATATTTTACGTCAACAGAGGGGAGAAATTTTAAGAAAAAAACGCCGATAATTATTCCAATGTGTTGTAACTCTGAAAATAATGTGAATCTTTTATTAAAAAATAGTCCAGACTCTCTGGAGAGATATTTAATTTATATAAACAAAATATTATTATTTTAAAAGTTTTTTATAAAAGAAGAATATTTTGAAAAAAGGTTATTCTAAGTTAATTTTCGGCCAAAATATTTTATTTGAATTTTTTTTTTGTCAAAATATACTTAAAACAATTTTGTACATGTATTCTAATCTAAGTGACACTAAATATCACGAAAATTATCTGTTTACGTGCCTTTTTGATGTCACGGTTCCAAACGTAGTCGGATACCTTAAGGGAATTTTAGCTATATTTTAGCAAATATAGCAAAACCAAATGGAATTATCCCAATTTATAAACACTTCCAATTTTAACATTTTGTGTGTAAAAAGAATGAATAAATTTAATATTAAATGTATTTTGGATCTTTGACGTGGATTTCTTGTTTGTTACAAAATTTATTATCGTTCGATCTAACGTAGGACAGAATATTGATGAAAAAATCGAAAAAACAAACAAACAAAAAAACCCATTTTTTCTAGCCATATTTTTGAGTGTTCTTCAGAAGTCAAAAGGGTTTTTTTTTAATTATTATTTTACATCAAAACTACAATCCATCTCGAATCGAAATTTTTTAGAAGCAGATTTAAATATATTTGTTGGTAAAATGGTTGTCAGAATTGAACTTGGTTTTAATTTCATAAATTTGTAATTATATTTTAAAATTATGCAATACTATTGTATAATGTGCAATGTATTCTAAAGGTAAGGAAGAATACTTTTTGTTTTTGAAAAAAATTACTCTTAAGAATGCTTTTTTGCGACAAGTTCAAGATTTTTCAACCACTTTTTTAACGTTGCGAAATTTCTTCATTCCACTACATTTTCAGTCTGCATATTAGGTGGATCAAAAATGTTTTTCGTAATATAAAGGTATATAAATGTGTAGTATATAGATGAAAAGAAAATAAAGTAAATAATTCATTTTTATGATAAGTACTGTCACATGGGAGATACAATTTAAATATTTGAGCTTTTTATGGGAAAAAAATCATAACTTTTTGCGTAAGTGAAAAACAGACATTTTAGTACGTTTAAACATATTTTTCGGATGCGAGGACACCTATTAAATAGTTACAAGAAAAGAGAAAAACACATCAGTTACATTTAAAAGCTCATTTATTATTATTTTTTTAAAAAAATCAAGTAACATACTGTCGAAATTATAGTGTACCAAAAAGTACAAGATGGAAAAAAGCTTGTATGGGATTGATTTGACGGAAAGCGAGCTGTAATTATGTAATACCACAATGCACACAGTGGTACTCACTACTGAGTTCTCATTCATCAATAATCATCGCTTTTGGTTATTAATATTGTAGAAAAAATGCGTATTTACCCGAATCTAAGCCGCCATCCATGTCAAATTTTCAGTGGCCGCTGATCCGTTTCCATTTTTCTTTTCCGTATACAAAAGTGCCTCCCTTTTAATACTTGCGCGTCATAATGAACTCGTCTTGATGTTATTACCAATATCTTTTATTTTTAGATGATCAGCCCCCCTCATACAATTACAATGTATGGGGAAATCAATAGAATACTATGCTTTTATGCTAAAACTACAATAAGACTTTAACCTCTTAAGGTATATAAACGTTTCTCTCAGTCAAAGCATTAATTTCCCACGGCGTATATATACGTTTCTCTCAGTCAAAGCATTAATTTCCCACGGCGTATATATACGTTTCTCTCAATCAAAGCATTAATTTCCCCGGCGTATATTTACGTCTTTCCGAAGTACGATCTTTTTTGTGCACTGACAACCATAAAATTATTCTGAAGGCTTTGGAATGCAATAAAAGGACCTTAATGATGTTTACGAAGGATATATTTTTTTCAGATTATTTGCTTCTTTATTCCATCTCCCCCAATATCATCACATACGCACGCATATGTGGAAAACTGTTTTCATTGAGAAGCGAATCGCGTAAATTTTAATCGACAGTTAAGGGATTAATTATAAACCGTGCAAATTATCAAGATAAGTGCTAATTTTTTGTATAATTTTCATGGGGTCACTGGTAATTATTTAACTAGTTCTCAATTTATTATTGTTAAATTAATCATCAAATCCACTTTGTAGCACTGGTACATTTATAAGTGTAATACATTAGTGTAAATGTGCTTTTTTATTTTTATTCTGTCGGGATGTATTTTGTTTGTTTACTCTCAGTAAATTAATAATTTTTTTTAAAAAAAATAATCTTCTGTTTTCGACTTTTCAATATACTCGCGCCCCCCTCGTAGAGCTGTCCCGCCCCTCAAGCGTGGGGGGGTGCCACACAGTTTGAGAAACACTGTCTTAAATGCAAGTAGACAAGGATGTTTAGGATAGACTGAATACTGGAGATAAACTGCGGGATGGGAAAAATCATCGATGCAAGTGGCCAAAATGTACTGCTACATTTTTTTCCTTTTGAAAAGGATGGAAAATCAATTTTCCTCGTTCTGCTAATGTTTGGCTTTCCATTTTAAGCCGCATCCGATTTTCAGTAGCATTAGCACTGGAAAAATAGTGGGGCTTCGACACGAATAAATACCGTAATTTTATTTTCAGCCTAAAATCAACTAACCAAAATTGAGTCTTTTCCCTCTTATTTAAAAAATTCGACCTCTTTGTTGGGGTAGTTTAGAAATTATTTTTTTTTAAATTTTCTTCTATTTCTTATACCATGAAACCTCTTTCCTGCATAAGAAGGCTCAAATTAATAATTGTTTTTTTCACCATATGTCGACGATAAACCCTACTTGCTGATTTTGAATTTAGTTCATGCCAAATCTATTATCGTGTATTTTTTCGCAGGTAAAACAGTATCCTCACATAGAAAACAATTATACAGGGTGCTACAAACATATTAAGGTATCCGACTACGTTCAGCACAGTGATTTTCAAAAGCGCATCAATGGATAATTTTCATGATATTTAGTGTCACTTAGGTTAGAACATATGCATAAAATTGCTTTAAGGACATTTTCAAAAAATAAATTTATTTAAATGCAATATTTTGGCAAAAAATTAACTTAGAGTAATCTTTATTCCAAATGTCCTCCTTTTGTGAAATATGCTTTTATTATAATAATATTTTGCCTGTATATAGCTCAGACCTCTCTACAGAGGTTCAACTAGAATTTTTTTTAATTATATAACTTAGAAATGGGTTTATTCATATTTTACGACCACAGAAGGGAGCAATTTTAAGAAAAAAACGCCAATAATTATTTCAATTGGTGTTAAGTCTAAAAATAATGTGAGAGAATTTCTTAAAAATTCTAGTTAAGCCTCTGTAGTGAGGTCTGAGCCATATACAGGCAAAATATTGTTATAATAGAACCATTTTTCACAAAATGAGAACATTTGGAAAAAAGATTATTCTAAGTTCATTTTTTCCCAAAATATTATATTTAAATAAATTTATTTTGTCAAAATGTCCTTAACACAATTTTATGCATATACTCGAGTGACACTAAATATCATGAAAATTATCCATTTATGCGCTTTTTTAAAATCACGGTTCCGAACGTAGTCGGATACCTTAAGTGTTTTTCTGGACATTAAAAATGTTTTTGCAGATTATTACATGTTACTTTAAATAAATCCTCATTGAATTTAAATATTATCAATGATTTCTATCCAAAAAAGTAACCAGTACTATCATTTGCAAAATATTCAGAATTATCCCTCCTGCTCGACGAAAACAAAAATCCAATAATATAATAACAAAATTAAATAAATCCCCTCTACAAGGAACATTCTAAAAAAAACTCCCCCTCCCCTTTTCTTGAAAAACAAAAGAGCCCAAATAATAACAATAAAAAGCCCTGACAGATTCTTCAATGCAATACAGAATCCACCCTTCACCCCTAGAGGCTCTTGGTAGGGACCCAAACCTCTGGGGATCACGTTCGCTGCAATGCAATCAAACCGATAAGTAAACAGAGAAACAAAATTTATCTGGTCGAATGGGCAGCATGAGACCATCTCATTTTTTTCGCCGATTCCCTTTCAAAATTGCTTTCGTTGGGAAGTTTAACACCTGGGGGGCTGGGATCTTAGGAGGCGCTGTGGATATCTCTGCGTCTGTTAAGTGGTGTCAAGATCTGTTTGGGCCATTCCGAAGCGTGGAGTTTAGATGGGTGATTTGGTTTTGAAACTGCCATGCTGGCTGTTTAAATGGACTTTTTTGTAGAATTGGTTTTTGTGAGGAGAAATAAGAAAACTCTCTTTTTCTCGCTTTTTTTACGTTAAAAAGTATTTAACACATGTAACGAATTAATTATATAAAAAGCGTAATTGAAAAACAATATTGGATTTTTTGTGTTTTTAGTTTTTTTTCTTCATTCATCTTAAAATATAAGCATGTAAGAAACATCTCTCGAATGCATGTATATTTTGTTATTAATTTAAATACATACTGCGTTTTTGGTGAAGATATATACTGCTCAAAATAATTAAAGGATATTGTGGTTTTAGGTGGATCTTGTGGCTGGGAAACTTTTTAGCTGATTGATACATGGTCGACAGGCGTAGTAGGATATATGAGAATAAATTACACATGTTTGACAGAAAAAAATGCATTTTATTGCGCATTTGTGTACAAAAGGGAAAAAAAAACACAATTTGTGCATATGAGAAAAAAAGAATAAGAAAAGGTGTTTTCTTCAAAGGAAATCATTTTCAGTAGGGGGTATGGTTTCCACGGACGACCAGCAACGTTGAGCACCTATGAAGCATGGAGTCAATGAGGCTATTAATCACGAGTTGGGGTATTCTGTCCCACTCTTTCAGAAAAGCTCTTTCCAGTTCTTGGAGAGTTTGTGGGGTGGTTGGCGGCCAGCAACTCGTCTTTCTAGAGCGTCTCAAACGTGCTCTATCGAATTCATGTCTGGAGAACACGCTGGCCATTCCATTCGTACGATTCCTTCCTCGAAAAGGAAATCCTTCACCAGGTTAGCACGATGTGGCCTGTAGTTATCGTCCATTAAAATGAAGTCATCTCCGATTCCTGCAGCGTAAGGGACTACAATAGGTCTGAGGATCTCATCCATATGTCGGCGAGCAGTCAGAGATCCATCTCGAATGATGTAGAGGTTTGTGCGCCCGTCAATGGAGATGCCACCATACACCAACACTCCCCCTCCGCCAAATCGGACACTTTCGTGCACGAACGCAGGATTATTCCTACTGCCACGGTCCCTCCAGATGAAAATATGCCTATTATCCGGATGGACAAAAAATGGGACTCGTCAGAAAAAAGAACATTGCTCCATTCATTTCTCCTCCAGTTCACATGATCTTTTGCCCACTCCCTGTGGTCGCGACGATGCCTTGATGTTAGTCTAACACATACCGTCGGTCGGCGAGCATACAGACCTACACCATGGACCTGGTTTCGGACAGTCTGAGTTGAAACCGTGGTGCCAGTAGCCGAGCGAAGGTGTTGTTGGAGAAGAGTAGCATTCATATTTCGGTGTCTCCGAGCCGTTAACACTAAATAACGATCTTCATTGGGCGTTGTTGCCGGTCTACGACCTTGTCCTGGTCTTCGGCCTGCACTTCCAGTCTCCAAAAAACGGTTCCAGATCCTGGAAATCACCCTTTGTGACACTCCAACGGCTTGCTCTACTTCGGCTTGAGTTTGGCCCCCTTCTAACCTACCAACAACTCTCCAAGCTTCTGAATCGGTTAAATGACTTCGCTGAGACATCGCACTCATCGAAACAAAGCAGTCACTGAATGCCGATCATCCTTGTCTTCATTTCAGTTGAATGTCAAATTTCATTCGCTGCCGCTGAAGCGACGTTTTTGACGTCGAACTCAAAATTAGCATACTCCACAGTTTAAATATCAGAAAAATTTGCATTTGTGATTGTCTTCTTCCATTTTCGGCAAAAAAAAATTTCGCTTATATCTTTATTTTATATAAAACTTACAATATCCTTTAATTGTTTTGAGCAGTGTATATTAGTAAACAACTATTAGAATTAGTAAGAAAATTTTAAAAAATAGTTTATATTAGTAAATATAAACTAATTTTTAAAAATAGTACTGCAATTGCACATACAAAATAGATTCGTAAGATCTAACAGAGAAGTACTCGATACGACAATTCCTTTAAGAAAAATAACGGAAAATTGTAACACATTTCTTACCAAGTAGGATAATACATGTTTTGAAAATTACGGTACATTAGAATCTCATACAGGCTTAGAAATAGCGTTCTGTAGCATGAAATATAATAGTAATGGATATTTTATGTAAAAATAATATAAAATATAAGATCCAACTACTATTTTGTTTTGTAAAATATGTTTGTTTTCCCAAAAAATATTTTTTAAATAAATGAAATGGACTACCGAATATATTCCGACTTATAGTGCACACTTTTAATACAAATACTAAGATCGAAATTTACGGTTGCACATTACGAAATTTACGGTTGCACATTATACGCTAGATATTAAAATGATAGCTTTGAAAATAAAAAAAAGATGAGCATAAAAAATTAGATATCTAAATATGTCAAAATACTGATTATTTAAAAGAAATGCCATACCCTATGATCTTAAAAAGTTGCTGTTCTATGAAGAATACTATTTTTTCAAAAGTTTTGGAATAATACCTTGAATAGATTAATGTAAAACTTAACATCAATGCATTCGTACATCTCAAGTTTTTCGTAAAAAAAGGGTGCGCGTTATACGGTGAATATATCTAAAAGTTTAAAAATACAGCTCGAAAGTATAGTTAGAACTTTCGATCTATATAATAATATTAAAATGTACCTGTTTTTTTCGAATTTATTTTCAAAAGAACTTTTATATGTACGGTTTATTTCATATACAATCATTATTTTTCTTCTTTTTTTTTCAAAAAAATTACAGTTACAGAGAAGTAAATGAAAACAAATGGTATTGAATGATGACAATCAAAAAATAGTTTAATAATTTTCCGCTTTTTTTTGTAGAAGAAAAAAAATTAAATAAAATAATTATTTCTAAATCTCTTACACATTGAGTGGAGTAATCAAAATTTTAATACAATATGAAAATTGCAATTAATTTATTCTTGGTAGTTTTTCTATTGACTATATTCTTAACGTTTAAATTTTCTACAAAAAAATTAAAATAATTATAAAGTAAAAACACATATTGTTCTTGATTCTAAATTGAAAATTGCATACATTTATCATTTACGTAGTTTTATTATAATCTGCTCTCTCTAAGATATTCTTTGAAAAACATAAATACAATTTTAGATTAAGAAGACATAAATAACGGATTAAGAACTTTTTATTTGTTAATCAAATAAAAATTTTGGTGATATAAATGCGTTTAGTTTTTGTTTTAGATGAAATACAGCCTAAAGCTCTCTTATATAATAGACTGAAACTGGTAATAGATTATAATAAAGAGCTCAAAAACACATTAATATATTTCTTCCGTATATAATCTGAATATGCATTATATAGTGGTAATCCAAAATAACTTCCACAAAACTTCTGATGTTCCACAAATTCCGACGTCTAATAGATTGGAATTTCAAAGCCCTTTCTCTGTCCATAATCGTTAATTTATTCCTCAGCTAGTATAAGCTGTTAATCCTTCGACTAACTCATGTCCCCATATAAGCACACACAAAAGTTTTCCCGCCAAGTTAACAACAATTCAAATGGATGCCGCGGAACTTTACTGTGATTGCGTCTGTCCCCAAACCATTCGAGCCAAACGTTGTCATTTGTAATCTGAGTACACCCAAGTAATTCAAAATGAGGAAGCGTTTGAAAATTTAACAACTTCTTAGCATTCCTCCGGTGCAAGGGGTCTCGTAATTATCAAAACTAAATTCGAAAATCCCATTTCGATTTTGGCGGAGAAACGCAGCACGTACTAGAAAAGCGTGAGCTTTTGGAATTGAAAATGGAAAAATATACGCTGGATGCATGTAATTAGAATCTTTTGCAGTGCCGTGCAGAAACTGCTTCTGGATTTACGATATTGCTTAAGTCTGACTTTAAATTCATTTGAGCCTGGAGGGAAGTGGGATTAGTAAGAGTAAAAAGTGAGAGGTTGGGAGACATGGTTCATGTTTGCTCGAAGGTGGAATGTCTTCTTTGAAAACATAACATAGGGGTTCGTGTTGATAAAGATTTTGGGATTAAAGTTTAAATGTTTCGCTCACATTATACATGATATGCTTTGTAGGGAACTCGAATTATGATTGAAAGGATTAAAATATGGAAATTTGTTTTGATTTTGTGTGAATGTGAATACGAGTAGATATATTTTAAAAATTTTTGAAAGGAGAATAATTCAGTTTTTGAAAATGGTAATTTCCAGTGAGAGTTTTGAGTTATAATCATCAATGATTCCACTATCATCTAACTGCAGAATCTTTTAAACCCACCATAGTGAAATTAAATCTACATATTAAGAGCCAGCTGCATTTCCAAATTATTGCTTGATCTAAAGTATTGAATGTGGACTTTTGTTATTATTTACTTTTTACACAAAACTACTTTCTATTCTTATCACGTTTTAAGTTTGAATGTCTGTAATATTTAAAAATAAATTCTTCTCTTAAGAAATTAAGGACTAATATTAATTTTTCACTTCACAATCAGAGTGAAAGATTTATATTTTAATTGCAGAAAAATATTTTCGAACAGTTTGTTAAGCCAATTTCTTAATTAAAATAGAAATAAAGATGCAATATAAAAATCCATAACAATTGCTTATTCTTCTAGGCTTAGAAAATTAAACAAAATGAAAAAAATTACTCTGAGGAATCTCTCTTGATATATTTAAGGCATTCTATATTTTTTTTATCACTGCTTATCTTTTTAAATATAATTTTCTTGCGAGTTCACAAGATTTAAAATACGTTACCCACTAAAGGATATATATTATTAGAAAAATAATCTTTTTTTTTATAAAAACTTGCATACAAAATTAAAAATATCAAACACTGACTCCACGGATTTTTTTAAAAAATTAATTTATAACCAAATATCGAATGGTCTAAGACAGTGCTTCTCAGACTTTCAATATTTGTGACCCAATTTTTAGTCTTCATTTTCATCTTCCCTTATACAATAATAATGTTTTGAAAGCAGTAATAATTTAGTTTGACACTAAAACTACAATTTTACCTTAATTATAAATCACACAAATTATCAAGTTAATCATTAAATTTTGTATATCTTACTTTTGAGTAAGGAATTCAAGTTATTTTTAAGTAGGATAAGTATTACGTTTAATTCTAATTTTTATATATAATGGAACAAATTACGAAATAATTTTTAATTACATTAAATATTTATTTCCTCAATTTTTCATTTTCCATCAAATTCATATCTATCCGGATTTTCTGCTGTGACTGCTTTGAAAAGAAAATATAGATCTTATTAGTTAAATATCGAAAAATAAATTAGAGTGCCAATGTCTAATGTTAAATTCTCCTTTTTCCCAATAAGAGTCACAAGTAATTATTCTTAGTTTAGTATTGATAACAACTTTGATCATTGTGCCTTAAAAATACTTTTATAAGTATATTATTAAGGTGACCAATCGTCCTCCTTTAGGAAGGACAGTTCTCCTTTTATAGGTTGGTTCTGTCCTTCATCGAAAAGTGTCCTCCTTTTCAATATTTTAAAACTGATTTGCAAATCTCTGCATTCAGAGTTGAACCAAACATGTTTCCGAAATGTCGACGAATGGTCTGAAACAAATATCACAGGAAATAACAGTTTTCAATGGTATTTTTTTACTTTGTCGCAAGTAAATTAGGCAGATATAGAAAATTACGTTGAGTTTTTATCGAAAGAAATGCATGATATTAAAATGGATGGCAATTGTCTGTTTGAAGTAAAAAGAAGACAGAATGTATACTTAAATTCTAATAAGTTAGAACAATTGGAAAATCAACATGCTGAGAAATTGGTAAAAGATGAGTGAAATTACTTAAACCATTTCAAAAATGAACACATTCCATATGGAAATATAATTATTCTTGATGAATTTACGGAACTAATGCACCAGTAGAAAGAGTTTTTTTTTTCAGCTGTTAATGATTTTTGTCAAGTGACTAGTGAGAAATCAAAATTCAATGTTAATATATTTAGCTACATTGCTTACCGTAAAATTCAGTATGAAGGATATTTTTTGCCTGAACTTTCCAATATATTAGAAAATGATACGTTGACAATAAAAAAAGTTCATTCAATGGAAAAATACTCTTTTAAGATAATAATTAAATAGAATGTAAGCGTAATTATAGCGTATTTTTGTTTGAATTAATAAAACTTTTCCTATATTTAAGTTCTAATTGTTTCTTGAATTTTTCGTCCTCCTTTTCATTGTAAAATAATGACCACCTTAATATTATATCAGTGTAAATATGTATTTTGTTTTTTATTATGCCAGAATGTATACTTCGTTTTGCTTCCTTTCAGTAAATAAATAAATTTTTAAGTTACCTTTTATTTTTGACTTTTTGATATGTTCTCGTCCCCCACTTGGGGTTATCATGCCTCTCCCTAGGGGGACGAGCCCCACAGTTGGAGAACCCCTGGTCTAACAGATATTCATTGAAAAGTTTGTTGTAAGTTTATTTAAAAAAAAATAGTTATTTTGGCATTTCTCTTTTTCCCACCAGATATAAGGAAGAAAGAGTCGAATTTTCTTCTGAATTCGACGCTATGAATGCATGAGAAATGTTAATGCTATGAAACATACATTTATGTGAGCTTTTGAAATCAATTTAAATAGATGTCGCGTATAACATTATTTCGAAGAAATCGCACTTAAATTTACAAATCTCAACTTGAGAGGAATGAAAAATATAGGTTGTTAAATTATAATTATTATTGAAATAATACAGAAATATCAAATGGAGGCACTAAAAAGTTAGAGGTAGTGGATTCAATTACCAATAGCCTTACGGCGCTAAGATTAGATTAATATTTAAGAAGTTTTATTTTATGTTTAATGTATAATGCAGATGATATTTGTTGAAACTAAATTCTACTGTATTTAAAAATACTTTTTTTTTCATTTTGTTTTAACCTTTGTATTCTATTTTAATTATGTGCTCTGAGATGTTGAACTAATGTTGTATGTGCACTCACTGTTTAAAAATGCTGAGACAATTGTGATTATGAATAGTTATACTTTCAAAAAGGATTTTATGTCCCTGGCTAAGTGGAACATACTGAATGGAGTAATTTATTGTGACAGCAGAATTTGCTTATAGAATGTTTGGAACCAGGAATACAAAAAACTACACTTGGTAAGTAATTAGATTTTTAAGAATGTTTGAGTAAATAAGAATAGTGAGAGGTAATGATATTCCTAACTTGGTTAATAGTTAATTATATTAATAACTTGGTTGGTAGTATTAACAACATAAAATACTACAGATATATGTAGTATTAACTACATATAATAATTAGTTATAGTATGGATACGATGGATACTAAGACTACATGATCAGGAAATTCTAGTTCTATTTTCTGATTATAAAAAAAGGATACAAATAAAACCTTTCACTGAACCATTAATGAGATTTTTATAAAATAGCACTGAAACAATAAAAAAAATATACAATCAGCTAGGAAAAATAGTAAAAAAAAACCCCATCGAACTCAATTTATTACATAACACGTGAGTATCGAGAAGTCACATTAAATATTCCTTGCTTCTCTCTTTCTTTCTACTGTTAAAAACTATGGCAATAACGAGAAGGAATAATTTTCAAACGTAGGAGCTCATGAGAACGAAAAGTAATATGAGTAATAAGTCATTGATAGGGAGAAAATTCTTGAGATACTTTTGTGTGTTCTAGTTTTCTTTTCTTTCTTATTCGCCATTTTTCCATTTGAAAAGAAGTTGGAATAAATACTAGAGAAGGTTTCATCGTAGCATTCTTCAAATGTAAAAGAATATCGATTTCTAAAAAGAAGAAGCATGACTTCTTTCAGCATCTGTGTTTATGTTGCTTGTGAAACATCTGACGTTGGATTGGAGTACTTGCATTATATACACACCTTTGCTTGCATAAATATAGAAATATATTTTAGAACTGAAATATTGAAATGTACGTATGATGCAAAGAAAGAAGTATTGAATTTCATGGTTATCTTACGTATCGAATGTACATTGTATCTATTTATTGTCTTAAATTTTTGGTGTATCATTTTAAGAATTTTATGTAATATAGTTTATATAGAATAAATAGTTTTTAAATAACAATTGTATTTTGTTGACACATAAAAATTATTGCATGTTAGTAGATTAATTATCATACTCATTATAAATTTTTGTATGTATTTTTTGGATTAAATAATTTTTACATTAGTCCTACCATGATCGTTTTTGAAATATTGCTCAGAATTTCTTGTATACAACATTACTGTATACCTGATTTATTTTTTCTGAAACATTCATGCAAGCCATTTTTAAATATTCACATCTTTATTTTTATTTAATTTTTGAAACATTTCATAGCTTGTTCATAGCTTGTTTCATAGCTCACAATGCAGTTAAAATGACTGCATTGTGAAAGAATAACTAATGTGTAAAGAAATTCATTTAAAAATTAATTTTTCATATTTTTTATGTTATTTACAGTCATATAACAATTTATTAGTAAATGTTTACAATAAAATAATACTTCACTTGAGAAGAAATGTATTCTAAAAAAGTCTAAGAAATTATGTCATTATATACGTAATTGTTTTTCTAATTGAAATTAAAAATCAGTCAAAGCGACTTCCTTGGGCAATCTAGTATTAACTACAACATGGGGTCTCACAAAAAATTCCCGAATTTCATAATTACTTTTTTTCGTTAACTAGTAAGGCCAATAATTATGGTATAATTTTGGTCTAGTTTAAACAATTATCTGAGATATCTTTTTTTCAATTAATAAACGCTTATTTAAATCTATCCCATTTCATGGCCTGTAAGACTATTTCCATTCGACAGTGTACTTATTTAATACCGATTTCTACCTCTCCAACATTTGCGAAATTTATATACGATACAACAATTGTACCAATGGTAAAATTTTATTTTATAAATTTAAGCTATTTGCTCTTGGGCTTAGATCCGTTCAACACTATCATAACCTTCACAAACTTCTCTTAAGAAATCTACTTCCTTTATATCCCACTGACATTTTAGCTCAACTATGCTTTATGCTCTAAGAATTTAATATTCTGTATGACCAACATTCTACGCTCTTCATTCTTCAATCTGCAGATTGAATAAGAATTTTGAATGCTGTAATCTCCTGACTTATTGAAAAGAGGAAGCACGAATGCAATTCCCATCGGCACTACAAATGTAAGATTGTTAGCTTATCTTAATACTCTCCATTTAAGTCTTTATATTAAGCCAAAGAAAAGAGGCACAATAAATAGGGAATGTACATCATGACGCGTTGAATAGAAATCAGCTCAGCTCATAATACAAAGAGATCCCAAGACGCTCTTCATTTTAAAATTAGACATTTAAATGTTTAGAACTTATTTTTCAGTGCTACTTCATTTTATCGTACTAATGTATATGTAACTGTGCATATTGTAATATAATGATGCCGTTTTAATGCATCTAAGAATTAGATGGATAAATGTTAGGCTTCTGTATAAATGTGGCATCAGATATTTTCATTTATGCGTTTGCAATCACACTTTTTTACTTTTCTGAAAACATACATGTGAGTTGTCTCTAAAGCCAATGTAAATCTGTTTTATAGACTTATGCTTGAGTAATTGTAATAATTATGTTTCATAATATTTATTAAAATAAATGTTTTTGTCTCTAAATGAATGAAAACAATTATATATTTAACATGGTTACATTTTTTGTAAATAGCTTATTTAATTTACTGAAATCATGTGAGGAAAAAAGTCTTCCCCTTTAAAATACTTTAACCTACTAAACACACACACATTTTTTTTAGAATACTAATGTTTTATGTTTATCCTAGTTAACAAGTTTCCAATTATATGTATAATCAATCGGATTTGCACATAATCACAAGGAAGCATATCGTAATTTTTTTCTTAATAATTAGGTGTTTTAATATTTTTTTAATAATTCGTAAAATGTATTATTATAACTTTGAACGATATATAATCTCTTTTAAAAATAATAGAAACTTGGGTTAAAATGCATACAACAATTTTAAAACTTTAAACACAGATTCATATTACGTAATAAATTAGAAATTTCATATTTTTTGATTTACTATTGGATAGATTGTGTAGCGTTTCATCGCAAAAAATCTCTATAAAATTCTCAATGCATGCTGGAAATAAAGATGCCTTAAAACTAAGTTCAATATTGAATTTTTGATTTATCAAAAATTGATATAAGAAATAATAAGGTTTTAACTCGTTTAGTTCTTTATATCTGCGATGTATAGTGCAAAGGTTTGAAAAAAACTTGTTGCCCTAAATAAAATTATCCTTAATTGCAATTATATACAAGAATCTATTTTAACATTAGTTATTGATTTTATGAAATCTAAACGAAAGTTTTAAATAAACATGGTTATAAATACACTGTAATAAACCAATGTGTCGACAGCGACTTCTAGTGGACAATTCCAGAAGCCCCGTCAGTCGAGGTGTGGTGGTTGAACTACGAGCATCGATTTGTGAACCTTGTTCCCATCAACTACAATTTTGTTGAATTCCTAACGATTGTACTTTCCGTAAAATTTAAGTTCAATGCATCTTTGATTTTTAAATTTCTTAAATGTTTGTTCTTGCACTTATAAAATTGCTATTAAATACTTTACCCAAAGATGTTTGGCGTCCGACTACTTACCGTAACACATAGTTTGCAAATTTAAATATTTATTCTCAGATATATAGTTTTTATTTCACAATTTTGGATTATAAATTGTTCACTCTGAAAATTATTTAAATAACTTATACTTGATTTGTAGGTAAACGTTTGTTTAAATATTAATTTTAAAATGTATCCAAAAGGAAATCATTAAGCTTAATTGGAATATTTCTTTTATTTTTTTATAGCCTATCAGCTTTTATGCTGTAATTTTTAATATGTCTACCTTGCCTCAGGCTTGACACAGATCCACGAAACCATTACTGCGGTGTAAGTCCAGATCGAGACAGGTGACGAGGTCTATCTTCATCAAATTCAGGCACACATAAGATGCGTCATGATTCCTTTTTTAATATTTCTCTTCATGTTTTTCTGGGATCATAAAATGATAGAGCTTACCGCCCCGCTTAAGCTACAGATGGACATCTTAGGGAATTTCATAAAGTTTAGACTTTGCATGGGTCTGTAAGGGAATCTTAAGAAGACATGGGCAAATCTGTCCGTCGAAAGTGTAAGTTTTTTCATCGGGTAAAGTAGCAAAGCACCACTCATTGACACATTGGTTTTTTCAATGCTTGACTAAATGTTTTTGCTGTTCTTTCTGTACTTTATCGTAGAAAATTCATTGTTATATTTTAGTAACACATTTCAATCAATTTTTATTCCATTATTCTATTCTTAATATTTAGGATTTACCATTTTTTATTAGGGTAGTTTGCATGTAATAATTCAACTCTTACTTACTAAAATTTAATTTTAAAGTAAATTTGGCTTAGGATACTATTTTGAAGCAGTTTTGTTTATTTAATTTTGTTCTACTTCTTCAGAATGAAAGACACAATTTTGAGGGATTTCAGTAAAGGTGCCTCTTTTCTCTCCCTCAATAAATAAGAAAATAAATAAAGGCCTTTAAGCTCTGAATACATAATTAGAGTAATGTTGTATTCCCCAGTATATCTATACAAGATATTGCAATTTAATTCCAGGATTGTGTATACCGTAGCCATTAGGCTTGATGTGAAGGACTGGAAATAGAAAGGTTGACGTTGATCCTTCCGGTGCTGGTGATATTTTATATCACATCCCTCTATCTAGTTCAGTTTGTTTTCAATCCTTGTTTGAGTAAGAGACGTTGTTGTGTCCAAATGCCGCGATTACGATAAACTTAAAATCGAGCTGTGAATAAATTTGAAATTCCTCGTGAAATGTTTTTTTTATACAAAGCCCACCTCCAACTGAATGTTTTAAATTGTTAACAGTGATGTTTGGAGATAATAGTAAACATTGTAAAATTCTTGAATGACACAAATGATTTTCGGAAGATTGAAAAGTTGTTGAAAATTATGAACATTCTGGTCCATCTGTGAGATCCAGAACCGGCCATGCTCATAGTTTTTCTTCGATATCAATGGCATAATCATCATCGAATGGGTACTTTGAAACTAAGCATTAAAACAGTAGTACTACATTGAGGTTCTGAGAAAGTTTAGAGAAGGAATGAGGAAGAAAATGCCAAATCTGTAGAGAAACAGCACGTGAAATGTGCACCAAGACACGACCCGGTTATCATTGCACTCGCTTGTAAAAGAATTATTTTCGGACAAACGCATTATTGTGCTTGAGAATTCACCATACTTGCCAGGTCTCGCATCATACGACTTCTACCTGTTCCTTAAAGTACCCGACTATACGTTCAAACCGTGGTTTTGCAAAAGCGTATAAATGGATAATATTTATGATATTTTGTGTCACTTGGATCAGAAAATGTTCATGAAATTGTTTTAAGGACATTTTTATAAAAAAAGTATTTAAATACAATATTTCAGCAGAAAATTAACTTACAATAACTTTTTTTTCAATATGTTCTCCTTTTGTGAAAAATGCTTCTATTATAATAATATTTTGTCTGTATACAGCTCAGACCTCTGTACAGAGGCTCAACTAGAATTTTTGAAACATATAACTTAGAAATGGGTTTATCCATGTTTTACGACCACAGAGGGGAGAAATTTTAAGAAAAAAACGGCGATAATTATTTTAATTTGTGGTAACTGAAAATAATGTGAATTATTCAAAAAATCTTAAGTGAGCCTCTGTACCGATTTCTGAGATATATACAGGCAAAATATTATTTTAATAGAAGCATTTGTCACAAAAGGAGAACATTTTGTGAATAAAGGTTCTTCTAAGTTAATTTTTTTGCTGAAATATTGTATTTAAATAATTTTTTGTCAAAATGTCCTTAAAACAATTTTATACATGTGTTCTAATCTAAGTGACACTAAATATCAATAAAGTTATCCATTTATGCGCTTTTTAAAATCACGGTTCCGAACGTAGTCGGATACCTTAAAGTAAAAATTGCCTTGATGGGAGCTCACTTTCTGCCCGTAAAAGAGGTGAAGACAAAAAAACCGCAGACTTACTGAAGATGGTGACACTTAATGAGCTACAGCAGTGCTTTGAACGGTGGAAGACTCGTATGCAGGTATGTATTGATAGGGAAAGGGCGTATGTTAAAGGGAATTATAAAAGGTATCTGCACATTGTTTCCAATAATGCTAATTTTTAAGACTAATCAGGTTATTTAATTGTCACACCTCGTATTTTCATTTCACTCTATACGTTCTGTTAGAATCTTATAAAAATAAGCTTAAATGTATGCGCATCCTTATAAAACTAAAAACATTAAATACCTTTTAAAATATTGAAATAAAGCATATGTTTGACCTTTCAATTAGCTAACTAATAAGTTGCATTAAACTAAAAAAACGGTACTGATATTTTTCTTAATAAGCAATTGAAATATTTTATAATTTATAATATTTTACTGACCTGTTTATGTAGTATATCTTATTTACTGCATACTATTCACACTACTCAGAAGTCTCTAACTAATCAGCCATTTCTTTTAGAATACAACGTTCTTCCTGAAAGAAAGTAAAAAAATAAGTATTTAACTTTACAAAACATATTGCTTAAATATGTATGTTTCAATTTTCTTTTAAATAAACGTAAGAGTTTTTTCAAGTACTTAGGCTTATAATATAAAATTTAGTATGGTTATCTTATCGATTGTCATCAGGAAAAAATTATTTAACACGAACGAACTCTTTTCGAATCTATAACTTTTATATTTAGAATTATTATAAATTTACAGTCTTTTTCAACTAGTATTACTGTAGATTTTTATTAAATAAAATATCATGGATTTTACTAATAATAATATGTATGCAGTTTGATGTATATACGTTTTGTTTTACATGTGGCGCTGCGAAAATATTAATAAAACTACAAAAACTACCATAAAAGGGAAAAAAGATTGATTGTACTTCATTTTACACTTTGAAGCAATACGAAATATGTTGAGGATGAACTTCGAAATGTTGAACCACGACTAAGTGACGAGGATAATGTTTGATCTGGCACCCCAAGATTCCTCACCACGCCAATGTGTGAACCTCGATAGATTTAACGTGAGTTATCCCCTGTACGCGATCATGATAAGCGGTACCGAGATTCGAACATGCGATCCCCAGATGCAATGTTGGCTATGAGTTCGTGACCATGACCACAATCAGTTACCGTAATCATAATAAAGTAAAAAAAAAGTTTCAATATTTCAAATTTTTTACTTTAATGCAGTATTTATAATTTGGCAAGTTTAAATTTTCTGAAAAGTAAAGCACATCAACAAAACATTTAATTTATACAATATTAACTTCTTAACTTATTTTTGCTACTTATTTATTAATTAAATTTATCTTTTAATTGCATTTTTCAGCAATTAGTAATTTTATGTTACCAAAATTTATGTAACAAGTAAATTAATTAGGTAATTAAGTTGTACTTAATTATATCTTCGAAGTATAAAAATCTTTTTTCTTTCATTAAGCTACTAAGCATGATTACCGACGATCTGGTAAAAAAAAGAGAATATTAAAGATAAAAATAACTAAAAATTCTTCTTCCCTTTTTTCTTTATTAGCCAGGCTTGTCAAGACGAATAGCCAGAGAAAATGTTCTCAATCTTTATCTAAAGATTTTCTTACCCCACAAATCAATTCTTTCAAATTTTCAGAGAAGTTTAAAGTTTTTCTTTAAAAAAGCATCAAATTTACTCAGAAAATGAATTAGCATTATCGGTAAAAATAGTTCTTCCCTTCAATTTTAAAACTTTTTACTTTAATTTTAAAGTGACGACTATTTAAAAGATGTCTTTTTGTATCATCAATTATAATAAAAGCAATATGTTCATCTAGAATGGAATATGTAACAAACGAGTAAAGAGGTTTTTTTCGAGAATAAGTACTTTTTGAAAAACATAAAAGAATATTTTACTATTTATCTCAGCTTCGAATATCAATATATTTAAGTGTTCCTTTCAATTTTGTCTGGGGATATATTTTATGGATTAAAATATTTATTCTGAATACAACAGGTATCTTATATAGTAAAAAGAAATAGTTCAAATACATTAAAGAATGACTCGCAATTACAATGTTTAAATTTCATTTTATAATTCATTACATTTTCTTCAGAGAAAAAATTCAGAATATTTTAATTAAAAAAAATCATCGGTTATTAGCCATTAAAAACCGATCATTTTGTAATCAATCGTTTTTTTTTCTGCGTAAGAGAACTAATTTTGCTCAAATTGTGAAAAGAAAAATTCCATTATTTAAACAATCTTCTATTGAAAGTATGGCATCGATTTGATACGGAATTAGGATTCCTTTGTATGAGCTGAAAAAATCGTCTATTGATTAGAGTCTTTCAAATATAATTTGATTTTATTAAGTACAAAAAATTAATCATTGGAATTGTTTTATTTATTTAAATTTTTTACTTCAGAAATAAAAGCATATTTGTACATTTTTTTAAACAAAGTTCGAAATATTCTGACCTGTTTTGATTATGAATATACCAATCAAATTTCCAAAGTCTTTTCAATAAGTAATACACAGATTTTTGCGAATATTGTAATTATTTCAATTAATAAAAAACTTTCAAAATGAATACTTTTCAATTTGATATAAGTAAATGTTAGCTTAGATTCATTATCATATTCAAAACAATGTCATCGACAGTATATAATCACAAAGAATTTAAGTTCTATCTCATTAAAAAGTTGATTTTAAGTTGAAAAAGATATTTAAAAGCCCAATAAATTTGAAAATTTAATTTAGAATATTTTTTTTTATATCGAGAGATATAGGATGACACAATTTCGTTTTCGTGCAATATGTTGCGTGAATATAACATACTTAAGTTAGGTTTTCGAATTTTCAAAATAAATATATTTTTCTATAATAATATATTGTAAATATTCAGATTTGACGTTCTACCTATGAAGCGTGTCTAGAAACTAAGAACCGTTTCGTTCTAACGCAACCACCGTGGTAGTTTTATAGTTCAACACTTGCGCACACTTGTCTTTGATTGGTTGTTAGTCCAGTGAAACTATTCTTGCTGTATTGTATTTTTTTACACGTGTTAGTTTTTGGTCAAGATGATTGTCGATCCCGCCGGCTATAAAGTGCGTTCTGTAATCCGTATTTTGAATGCAAGGAATATTAAGCCAGTTGAAATTCACAGTCGACTTGTACAAATTTATGGGGAAAATGAAATGAGTGATGACATTGTGAGAAAGTGAGTTCAACAAATCAATGATGGGCCCACCAATATTCATGGCTAAACATGAATTGACCGTCCTTCTGTTGTTAATGATAGTTTGGTTGAAAAATTAAATCAGAAAATTCGTGAGCAAATAGAAAATAATTCCACTAATTTCGAAAAGCTATTCAGGGTCATCTTTCTTTTAATAAGGCATAGAGAAGTTGGTTTACCAACATAAAAATGTCTGAACAATGATGTTAACTATGTAGAATAATTCTTGATGGCATGCTCTTTTATGAAAAAATAAATTTTGTTCCGAAAAGAATATTTTTTACGCAAGTTTGACCAAAACGGGATTTAGTTTCCTGATACACCTTGAAATTTGGTGCCATTTCCCAAGAATTCAGAACCTGCAAATAATTTTTTGAATCAGCTTTATACGTTCGGAACCATGATTTTAAAAAAAAAGCGCAAAAATGGATAATTTTCGTGAAGTTTAGTGTCACTTAGATTAGAATACATATATAAAATAGTTTTAAGGACATTCTGAAGAAAAAATTATTTAAATACAATACTTCGGCAAAAAATTAACTTAGAATAACCTTTGTTCAAAATGTTCTCCTTTTTGTGAAAAATGCTTCTATTATAATATTATTTTGCCTGTATGTAGCTCAGGCCTTTGTACAGTGGCTTAACTATGATTTTTTAAAAACATTTCATTATTTTCAGAGTTGCAACCAATTGAAATAATTATCGGCGTTTTTTTCTTAAAATTCATCCCCTCTGTTGTCGTAAAACATGGGTAAACCCAATTCTAAGTTATATATTTCAAAAATTCTAGTTGAGCCTTTGTACAGGGATCATAGCTGTATACAGGCAAAATATTATTATAATAGAAGCATTTTTCACAAAAGCAGAATATTTTGAAAATGGTTTGCCCTATGTTCATTTTTTGTCAAAATATTGTACTAAAATAATTTTTTATTGTAATACTATTCTTAAAACAATTTTATATACGTTTTCTAATCTAAGTGACACTAAATATCATAAATATTATCCATTTATACACTTTTGCAAAATCACGGTTCCGAACGTAGTCGGATACCTTAATTTGACTGTTTTTTCGACAAACAAGGTGTACTTCTTTTACAGGTTTTGTTGGGTAATTTCAAGTTTAAATTGATAAAGAAAGCATGCATGTATTAATGTTTCACAGACATATTTTACGGAATAAAACTATTCTTTAATTTGAAGTACAGATATGGAAAGTTAGTCAATTATTTAATTTTAACCTATTTGTACATCAGATTTTTGTCTGATAGCAAATAGATTGTAAAACACTCTTGGAATCAACAAAAATTATTTAAACGATAAATAGTATTTAATTACCTGGTATGTGTTATAAACATTACGTCAGAATACAGTCATACCTTATTTAACATGGAAGAGGACGCGCGGTGCACAGAGTTACCTCAGGCTCAAAGAATCATTAATTCTGGGAAAAAGTATAATAGTCTTTTGGGAACTAAAATGTATTTGCAAAAATCTCCCTCTTTTTTGGGAGAGGGAAATATTTTTTTTTTTTACTATCTTAAGGTACTTGTCTTGATTGAATTCCCCACGCGAGTACTTTTGTTACAAAATATTTTCAATGAACAGGCTACGTTTGCCCCTGCGAATTGCTTAAAACTTAATGGTTTGATTGCTGTGTTGAATGACTCATTATGCTTTACACACACACACACACACACACAAATAAAAATGAAGTGTCTGTGTGTAATTTGAAATTAACAGTTTTTCACTAAATGCATTTAAAAGTATATACGGTACTTACATGAAAAAATCAATTTTTAAAATTTGTGGCTGTCTGTCTGTCTATCTGTTTTTCTGTCCGTCTGTTTGTTCCGGCTAATCTCTGAAACTGCTGGACCAATTTTGACGAAACAATCACTGGCAGATAGCTTATGTTATAAAAAATAACTTAGGTTATTTTTATTTTAGAAAAATAATTAGGATTCAGGGAAAATAAAATTAAAACCAATGAAATACTGAGCACTATCCGATTTAAATAGGGATAATTTATTTCAATAGGGACTATTTTTATTCAATAGGGATTATTTTTATTTAATAGGAATTACTTTATTTCGCAAGCCTTCTGTCTCAACGATTGCTAGCAGTTATATCAAACTTTTTTCTTTGATTAGGTTGCTGCCATTCACCACTTTTTCCATTCATGTCTTGATCCTAATGATTTTACAGTCCTTAACTGCATTGTCAAAGGTCATGCGTCCCTTTCACCCTCTTCCTTGCGTCTTCGTTTGTGTTCGCGTTTCACCCTACTTACTACTTAGACCTATTTTGATCCTAAAGATTTTAGACCTCACCCCATCGACAGTGTCAAAGGTCATGCGTCCCTTTCACCCCTTGTTCAACAAAAAGTAAAGAAAAAAATAAAACAAAAAATAAACATAGATTCACAAAGTAGAAGAAAAGTTTTCGTAAACTCTGCGAAGTGAATAAACACTTTTTTGTGTGTTAAATTCCACGAGGACGAAATCGCGGGAAACAGCTATTTAACATAAAATAAATTCATCAGGAAGTAATATTAACGTATTACACATCCAGATAAAAAATTATTTACACTATTTTTAACGTTTATTAGACAAAATTTGTAACAATGTGTTACTTTTGCTGAGCAGGTAGGTGTTTTCAAAAATCGACCCACAAGAAAGTTACGGGGGTCATAAATAATAATAACAATAATAAAAAAAATCAGCAATTACATCTAAAGACTTAAAATTTAGCAAACATGGTTTTTTCGTTCAGCTGAGTTACGTAAAAAGCTTTTTTTTGTTTAATTTATACAATTCACGTAAAATTAACTCATTAAAAACTGCTTTATCCTTCAATCTGTATTTTTTAATTTTTAAATTCACCCGTGCGAAGAACGGGTATATCAGCTAGTATATATATATAGATAGATAGATAGATATAACCGGGTGTTTGCAATCTCTATTGGATTAAGTTGAAATTTCGGAAAAATAAATCGATCAACCAAGGGAAAAACCTTAAGATATAATGGATGCTAATTTTGATTGCGAAAGTAAATTTGGGAAAAGTGATCAGAGAGTAAACATCAAATATTTGAGTAGAAAGGAATATTTCAAATGCTAACTAAAAAACTTCACCAAGAAAGATATGAAGCAACAACTGTACCACAAGTTTCAAAAAGATGCGCCGTGTCGAGACACAAGCAAGAAAAAGTTCAACAGGCTATTTGTCGATCATCAAAGGACAATAAAACTACAAAAGCATGAACAAAATATGAGAGTTTTGCCTGTAAATATCATTCCTGAAAAGTGTCTGTGATTTATGTCCATTACTAAAGTTTCGTACGTTTGAAACATTTTAATTGTTTTGATTGGTTTTTTACAGAAAATTATCTAAGGAAAATTAAAAGTAGGTAAGTATATCTTCTCTTAATTAAATTATTCAATGAAATCAGTTTGTACAATAAAAATATTTATAAAACAATTATTGGCGTGATCATTAACATTTGTATTGAGCGAGCGATTGCTCCAGGATTAACTTTTAATACTAGTTCGTTCTAAGCCAAAAATAAAATTTACATTTTTATGAAACATAAAGCGTAGAAATATTCTGCTTTAAAAGTCGAATTTAGAATACGTAATAGTCAAGGTAAATTTACAAATATTTTAGCAAATGACTTTGCTTCCGAATGTATTCATAATTATTGTAGCTTTTATCAATTGTATGTATATTGTCAATATTTATACTTCAATATAAAGCGAGATAAATAAAAATAAATGGCATGCTCATCCCCTTGGATGTAGTATCGTAAATATTTTGACTTGTTTAAGATAAACATGCACAATGAACAATGTTTTTTTAAAAACAATTCTTTTAAATAACCGTTTATTATAAATTTATAGCTAACATTTTTGTTAAATCATTTACAAAGTAACGTTAATGTCATTCGCTTATAATATGATCCCAGAAATTTAAACCGAAAAACAATATAAGTAAATATTTAACGCTTCTTTATTTTAATAAGATGAGATCACCAAATATTTACATTTTAATCCCAAACGATTCTTAAAGTCAAAAGATATTTTGAGAGTTCCTTGTATATATAAAAAAAGTTTATTCTTATTAAAATAAATTTTCTAATTTGTATTATCAACAATTCCTTTAATGCCCCCTTCTGTAAGCAATGCGACATGCTTACATAAATTGTTCCCTGAACATAGTAAAAGCTTATTAAATCTTGTTATTATTGTTAAATATGGTGATTTTACTAATTAAATATTATTTCCAAGTTTCTTGAATAACAAACATAGATTTTTAAGAATATTGATGTGCTTAATCACAAACTATTTTATTCCTGAATGTACAAGGGATAATTTATTTGTAACAATATTTTGTATGAGGTATTTGCTTATTTTCCAGTTCGATTTTTTAATAATAAAAAAGATATACTGTCTTACTTTTTGCATTTTAATATCGTAAATGTTATTTCAGCGCTCTGTTTAGTCATATCTAAATTTAATCAGGGTAAATTTGAATTAAAATTGACATCCTGAATTAAAAAAAAACAACTAGCATATAATGAAGATGACTGACTATATTTGGAACCATGATTTTGAAAAAAAGCTTATAAATTAATAATTTTTTATACTAAGTGTCGAATTAAAATATACATATAAAATTGTTTTATGAATATTACTACAAAAATTATTTAAACGAAAGGTTTTAGCAAAATTTGAAGGAAGAATTATTTTCAAAGCATATTCTCATTTTATGAAAAGTGCTTACAATAGTTCTATTATAGCTTGGACACTCAGATGTTAAAATTATGTTGAGAACCGTTTTTCTTTAAATTTAAATAATACCATCAATGAAGTGAGTGCCTAACACTGAGGCTATAGGGAATATAACGTAGGATTTCATTTGCATTACTCGGCTATATTACTTGCTGACAGCTATATTTTAAAAGTGAACCATTAAATGACCAATTTAAATATTTTTATTAGTGAGTGTAAATTATTGCTGCGGAATTAGATCCTCGAACCAGAAACAAAATCTTAAAGCTTTTGAAGGATATTTGCTCAAATTTTGTTATAAATAAATTATTTAAAATCAGAAAATACATTTAGCTAATGTATTACTATCTTAACTTCAAAAAGAAATAAAATTTGGCTGGATATCAAAAGCTCCAGAAAACAAATGGTGACGAAAGGAAGTCCCTAAGCAAAACGAAAAAAAAGCTGAAAAGACTTATCGCTGTAGAAAATCTCAAAGAACTTCAGTAAAGAAACTATCGGTATCGCAATCGACAATTGAATGAAATTGCCAAGAGAATTGGCGATGAAAAAGTTAATAAATCAGTCTGTCTTAGTCCATAGAAAAATGAAGAAAACGTTTTTGCCTTCTGTATTTAATATTACACACAGGTAGATACAAATCATGGATAATTTCGGATGGAGTACTGTTTCATCTATCATTCACAACTAAACGAAGATACAATATGTTTCACGCAAGAAACGTCGCAAAGGCGCAGCTATTTTGTAAAAGGCGAGGTATTATGGTATGGATGGTAATGCCCTCTCAAGACTTAATAAAACCATTTTTTGTAGAACCAAAAGCTAGAAGTGATTTTAAATACTATCAGAATAAAGTTTTGAAACACTTGATGAAAACAAGTAAACGTCTTTACCCTCAAGAAACCTTTGTCTTTCACCATGATTCTGCACAAAATCATACTGCAAAATCAACTATAAAATGGATGAAAGATTAAAAAATAAATTGTTTGCTGCCTGAGAAAGGGGTATCACCATCCCCTGATTGTGCTAATTGCACTTATTTTTTATGGGGATACTTAAAAAACAATAAACAGACGTAAGGTAAAAACATTCCGAAGACTTCAAAAAGCAATCAAAGAGAAAGTTGGAAAAATACCCCACAATATGGTCAAAAAGTCTTTTTGGCTTGGCCGAAACATTTACGCAAAGTGTACCACACCAAAGGAAACCACATTGATAATTTCATGTAAATAACTTAATTCAATAAAAATTTATGATGCTCTGAAGCTGGCCACATTTTTTTAATCAACTGGTATACGCGCGCGCGAATTGTTCTATATTTACATTGCTGCCGAATTGATATTTACTGTTCTTTTGGTTTACAGTAACAATGAAATTCACGTGATTTACATATATCTAAAATATCTCAAGTGAAATGTGTGCTCTAGTAGTATAATGTAGCACGATTTTTACTTAATTCTAAGATATGTACATATGAAAATGTGCTATATAATTTTCAGAAATATTTATTAATGAAAAATAATATACTCTTTAAAAAATAAATTGACTCAATTAACTCAATAAATATTATATAAGATATAATATTTATTGTTATATTTAAGTTATACTTAAGTTTTTTTATAGTGTTATATATATAATGAATTTATATTCATAATTTTTGTAAATTCCCTTTTTAGAGGTTTTATTATATAAAAATGTATATATGTTAATTGTTTATTTTTAAGGATATATATATATATATATATATATATATATATATATATATATATATATATAATGAATATATATATATATATAATGAATATATATATATATATATATATATATATATATGTATAAACGCACACACACAAATATATATATTTAGTGAATACGATATTAAAGCGTTCTAAAACTGAAAGCAAATATGATTTAAATTATTGTTTGGTTTCAAACAGGTTGCAATTTGGCAACTTTGGCAAGTACTTAAGTGTGTGAGCCGTTTCACTGGTGGCGACGACTGGTGGCGAATCCCGCTACCAAGTTTTGAGAGTGAAAAATTTTCAATTTAAACTCTTGTGAAACGCTAAATAGTACCGTGATTTCATTTTTCGGGAGTAGCAGAGCGAATTGACATTTGAAGGATCTTTGAGATGCCACAAAATCAAATAACCTGCGTAAATCCATCCAGAAAATCTATCGACTCTCTGTGGAATCAAACCCATAACCATGAGAATAAGAGGCGAGCACGCTACCTCAAAGTCACCGTGCTGAATGATTTAAATTATTCAAAAAATAATGTTGAAACATCAGAAGAAAATTAAGTATGCAATAAGAATAAGAATAAAAAATGTGCGGCTAAAAGTGTTTGACATTTTTACATTCGCTAACAAAATAATAATGAAACTTAAGCCTATTTTAAAGCGACAAAATATAATTTAACACATGAATAAGCTCTTGTTAAATTTTAATGCATTTATTCATGAACGAAGCACGAATAATAGTGATTTCTCAAGATGACCATGTTACCTACTTTCAAAAGAAAAAAAAAAGATTAAAATAGAATAAAATTCACATTTTTTTAAACTGCTGCCCAACAATATCCAAAGAAACATTGGATTACGAACATTTTTGTAAAACAGCAGGATCAACAAAAACAAAACTTGGAAAAGAATTCCTCGAACTGCAAGCCTCTTTCATGTTTCTGGGTTTAAAATTTCTCTTTTTTTTCTTATCTTTTTGTACTTTATTGAAAAGTTTCAGGGTATATTGTGTTTGAAAGTTTCTGGGGAATACACATTGAACTACATCTTTTCCAAACCCATAATTTTATTTTATTTTTTATTCGTTTTCCCCCTTTCTATTATGTACTCAAGTGGTTCTCCTTTTCTTCAGTTGAAGAAGAAAAATTGCGATTTCTCAGTCTTAATGCTATGTAATTTGAATCACAAGCAAAGATAATTTTTATTTTGTGGTGGTTTTTAAGTTTTATTATTCCGCAGATTTAACAAGATTCTCAAAGTACTTGATTGGATTCTTTTCTTAAATTATTATTCCGATTTTTTTTACGTTTTGTGATGTTTTATCATCAATTAAAACAATGTATCATCCAATTATCCGTTTGTTTTTATTAAAGGAGTTTTACCTGTTTTTGGAATTATCTTTAACATTTGTTGATTTGGTTTTACCTATTCGAATCGCTTATTTTATATTTTTAACGAGATCTTAGAGTTTTTACTTGGGATTGATTAGAATTCTTAGCATTTCTTTGTCCTTACTATCCCAATTTAAAAGATTCATTAGGATTGCATTTTTAACTTATTAATTTGCCCTTATAATACCTTCAGTTTGGATTTGCCAATTCAAGCGTTTTTAGCTTTTGGTGTTGTGGGGATCTTCCAGTCCAGGGACTTTCGATTAGTTTTAGAGTCGTATTGAAAACTTCAATTTCGTCACGTGTGATAACTTTTTCAATTAGTCCAGGATCTTCTGTGAAGCGTTTCATGTTGTTAGGGCAAATGTTTTTAGTGTTTCTTTTTCTGTTCACATGTCACGTTTTTCGGTACCAGTTTTTTGCAAACTTTCGTCATATACAATTCTCAGCTAAAATTTCTGTATTGTTTCTCTGTCAGTGGCGTAACGGAGAACATTTGGGCTCCCTGCAAAGTCAGATTTTGTGCCCCTAAGTTGGATTTTACAATGGATAGCTACTTGGTGACAGTCAGGCTTGGGCCCCCTAGAACTCTGGCCCCCTTCAATGCAGGTGTGTCGTTACGCCACTGCTGTCTGTCAATGTTAGAAATATCTAACACCATTCAAAAACTCAAATGAAGGTTTTTACGTATGATTTCATTAATTTTTTCAATGTTTTCATCGGTTCTTGATGTCACACATCGGTCAGAAAGTTCATCATCTTCAACATTAACTCGATAATCCGAATTTTTATTTTTTATTTTTAATGGGGCTGCGCATTGGTGTTTTTTCCATTGCGCGCCTAGTATATTCCCCTGAACCTTATACCCCTTTATAGTGCGGCACCATATACGTGTAATACCAATCGCCACAAGCAATTTTGACGCCTAGTTTCCTCCCTAAAGGGAGGCACGTAAACTCTGCCGATGCAGAACCGATTTAGGAATTTAATTTTACTGAGAGTACCCAAGCCAAACATGCACTCAAGTGATTTTTTACATGGCAAGTAATCATAAGACCTGGACGCTGTTAATTTTCTGCATCATGAAAATCCACCGACTTGGGCTGGGGTTGTCCTCGCAGCCTTTGGCTTACAAGGCCAGCAACAAGTCAACTACGCCACCCAGCCGGTCATCTTTCGAAAATCGTTTGCGCCATTCAATGTGACGTACAATTTTTTTTATGTTTTAATACGTTCAGCTGGAGTTTTTTTTAAAAAAGAATTATCCAGGAATTTCTAATTTATGCTCAGGTTGATTTTTAAGTTTATCTTGATCACGGAGCTGGACACAATAACGTCTTACTCAAACAACGATAAAGATCAAACTGAACGAGATAGAGGGATGGAATGTCGTGTCACCAGCACTGGAAGGATCAAAGTCAACTATATTCAATTTCCACTCCTTCACACCAAGTATATCAGCTAGGGTACGTCCAGTCCGAGAATTTAATTATCCACATTGCACATTATTATGAATAATTATACCTTCTTGAGGTTTTTTTTACTAATTATGTTATGAAACATAAAATTCTGAGCATTTAAATTAATAATTCATGACATATATTATATTATTTGAGTTTTTATTGAATGAAGTAATAATGCTATTAAAATTTGATAAGTCTGAAATTCAAATTTCATGAAATGAAAAAAAAAATCGTAACATTAATAAACATTTTTAAGTCATATAATGAGATTTTCAAGGTAATCGATTCATTATCGCTCAAAATGTATTTTTATATTGTAAAACGTCTAAATCATACATTTAAATTGATCATTTGCAGCAATTAAACAAGGTTAAGATTGCGTTTTTTGTAAAATTTATATTCTAAGGATAGTATGTAAGTAGTTTAAGCTACGTTTTTGTATTGTGGACGTTAAATATAAATTATTCATTTGCAAGTCTTGCTCTGGCTGTTCTTCTGCACAAAACACATAGACTGGTCAATACAATTATAATAATACTGCATGTGTGTGTTCTAATATTTTTCTTAAATTTTACTTCATTAATTTTGAAATACGCTGTATATTAAAATATTATTTTTGGGGCACGTAATAGACAGCTTTAACTTTAAATAACTTTTAAAAAGTTAAATTTAAAATTCCTGATTTCATCATATCACGAGTTTTCTAATCCATGTTATATTTTTAAATGTCACTGGAAGCGAAAAGATTATGGTCGTGAATTCACGGCCGGCGTTGTCCAGTTGCGCATTCAAAATCTATTGCCGCTCAAGACCCACCGTTTAGAAGGGCTGACTAACGTTAAATGTGTAGCGATTTAAAGTAATCTCGTTGGCGTATAGAAGGTGAGAGAGCTTAGGTGCTTACTTGTGACTTGGCATTGGTTCAAATTTATGAGGTACATCTCTAATAACCCTCAGGTTGCTTCAGGGTACAACATGAATTAAAATAAATTAAAATCAGTATTTTTAAAGTAAAAAAATAAAGAAAAAAATGGAAATCTACTGTTTTGATACATTATTTTTAAGATTTAACTGCAGAAGTAAAATTTGAAAAACCGATTTTTGTAATAGTTACTGGTAAATATTCTAGACAGATTTTTGTGTGTATCATTTAATATTAAAAACTTTCATTGATAATATTTTCGAATTTAAAAAAAATGTGAGCAAAACCTACGTCAATGATATTAAAGTAATATTATATTTGGAGGAGAATTTTTAAAATCAATATCATTAAAAAATATAAAAATTATTTTATCTCCTAACTGTGTAGACAAACAGATTTTTTAATGTTTTTATTCGTTTGAATGTATTGTCTACGATTCCATGCACTAAAACACTCAGATATGCACTCAAAAATAGAAGTATTTAATAACTAAAATGCATATTCATACCATTTTCCGCAGTTAAGTAAACTTTCGCTAAACTCCGTATATTGATTTTAGATTTAACACACATTAGGGCGAAAATGTTTACTACTCTCTTAAAATTTAAACAGAACAATAAAAAGACGCCTAATTACAACATTACATTTAAATTAGCCAAATATGACCATGGCTCCAGATTACCTATATCTGCATTAACATTGTTGAAATAACATTTTTCAGCTGAGCAAATTTTCACTAGTTTAATATTAGATGCATTTTCTACAAAGACACATATTTCCTTCTAGAATTTTCGAGCAAAATACTTCTTTCCACTTATCTGAGGTGTCTGGCAATTCTTGTCTTCGCTGTTAGGTAAATTAAATTCGGCTTATAACATAAGAGGTTTTGTATTATAAGAGAGGGTAGTAAAATGAAGGGGGAGAACTTCCTTCCCTGCTCTATTGTCTAATTAACAATGGAGGTAGATACTAATTGGGCTTTTCGAGTTCCAACTGAGAAAGAAATTACCTTCATTCTGTAGCATCTGATGGCACAAACTTTTGTTTGGGTGCTGGTGTGAGAGTATATCAGATTTGGAAGCTGTTGTGGCTGTGAAAGTATACTTTTAGGGGTGGAATTTTAGGAAAATATAGAGAGTATGAAAATAATTAGACACGTGTGTCGTTTGCTCAAGGAATTAGGTGAACAAAGAGAGGATTAGAGATAAGTGATGTTGGACTTAGAGATTAAAAATTTTGTCTGGCTGTATTTTTTTCTCAAAGTATATTTAAATAATTTAATTAAAATGATAAATAATAAGCAAGTTGGTGTGTAAAATTTAAGAATTTTATTTTCAAGGTAAAAAGATGCATACAGGAAGTTAACTATTGTGATTGTTGTTTCCTGAGTTATTCGTACTTAGAAAATAAAACATTTAAAAAAATTGAGAGGAATTTCAAGCGAAAATTTCCGAGTATGAAAAAAAAAGTGTTTATTATAAATTTTAGGCTCGATGTTAACGATCAAAATTCATAGGGGAAATTTCAACTAAATAAACCTTTATAGGACAGGTAGCTGATAATCCAACCAAAAGAACTTATCTATCAAAGTGTGGGCTTCATTCAAAGAGAAATTTCTTCTCCTTTTAACAAATTTTCAAACATTATTTGGACTACCAAAAACCGTAAATGACGACTTCACCAAACCTCTGTTGCCTTCAGACAAGGTTAGGTGTTCAAAGTCTCGGCTTCCTCATTTCTGAGAATTGAAAAGAAACCCACAGTTCTTCAGCAAGTGAAAAGTGCATATCTTGTTGTCATTGACCGACGACAACCATTGACAAAATAGGGGAGGGAAGGTAGAATAGCGGAATGTCTTGTCTTAAACAGCAATTTATTTTCAAAAAGTAACTGTCTCCTACGATAAATATGGAGAGAGAGATTTCCAAAAAATACTTCAATACTTTTTCCTTATGAGTTTTAAACATAAATGTTCAAAGCCAGTTCAAATAGTAAAGTTAAATTTAATTTTAGCATTATTTTTTCTTCATGTGAAATAAATCCTACAACTATGATATTATTTCCGGAAATAGATTGCTAGTATTAAAAAGAGAATAATCGGTTCACTTGAAATTATGTAAAAGTAATATCCCTTTCAACCGATTACATTTTTATGGTTAAATTGCAAATTATATATATATATATATATAATTAAATTGTTTCTGAATAAGAAAAAAAATTTAGTTTAAATTTAAAATACGATTTTCACTGTGCCAGTTTTCAAATATGCCTTTATTTTTATTTTACTAAGATAACGTAACTGCGGTATTCCTTTATAACATCTCTCTGCAAAAGGCTTCTTTGTTACATAAAGATTTCTATATAATAAAAAATATATATACAAAGTAATCAATCTGTTTGACAAATATAGTTTAAACTAACTTATTTCAGTGTATTTTCTAAAGTCTAAGTAAAGAAAAATTGCGCTGAAGGTTAATTTTAGAGCATTTGACGGTGATCATCTAGAAAATTGATATTAAACAATGATTTTACAGCATTGTCATTTATAGAAGAAATACAGAGGAATATATGTTTGATAAATCAAGGCGCTTTGGACATTTTTTTAAGTAATTGGCCATTGGAATAAAGTTTATTTTCTTTAGGAACGATATATATATATGTTGAATTTATCCATCTGAATGTCATCAAAAATGTCAATGTATTTTCGTTTTCCTTAAAATTAATAAAAATGTTTCATTACGAGAACAATTTTATGCTCTTTTTTTTTTTCTATGAAACTTTTTAGCAACTCTGCAATGTACAATCATAACTTTATCTTCCACATAACCTGAATAATATTAAAGAAATCCATACATAATCAAAAATACAAAAAACTGAAACTTAAATTTAATAACATTACGACTGAAGACAAAAGAGTACATTGTCAGCATAATAACAGTCTCCAGACAAACAAATAAGAATCCTCACATTATTGCATTTTCAGCGAAGTTCCGTCCCAAGGCCAGAAATATTTAGAAGAAAATAAAAATAAAATTACTACATCAGAAAGAATGTATGAAATGCCCTCAGACATCGAAGAAAATACTGAAACTATTTTATTTCAGCCTAAAAATACCTCTACTGAGTTATTGACTTCAACTATATTCCTAAGGGAAAAATGTTAAATTAAGGTATCGTGAAACAATATAGCCCAGTGTTTCTCAAATTGTGGGGCGCGACCCCTTAGGGAGATACGAGCATATTGAAAAGTTGAAAATAAAACACATTTTAAAATATTGTTAATTTTCTAAATGAATGAATGCATAATAACGTCACACTGTTCAGCTACACGAGGGCTTTTGACGACGGACCACGTAATTTTGCACCATGGTCAAATGAAATGGACGACACCTGAGCTGGCACCCCCTTTCATAACTACCACACCACACCAACGGGAGGACGTTTCAGCTCTAGACAGATTTAGCATGCATCACTGTCCTACACGGTGGGTCTTTAGTGGTACTGTAATTTACTGAAAGGAAGCAAAACAAAATGCATTCTGACATAATAAAAAATAAAATACGCCTTTATACTGATGAATTATATTTGTAAATGTATGAGTACTGCACATTGTGCTTGATAATTATTCAACATTTCCAAGTTAAGAACAAGTTTAACAATTTTCAGTGACCTCACGGGCTTGTCATATACAAAATTAAATAAAAAAATTAATTTTTATCTTGATAACTGTACGGTTTGTAATTAAATTTATATTGTAGATTTATGCCAAAATGCATTATTATTAAATTAAATACACTGTTATTGTTTGGAGGGGTTGGGAGGGCTCGAAGAAAATTATGACTGAAAATTGGGGCGCAAGTATTGAAAGTTTGAGAAGCACTGATATAGCCGATAACTAAAAAAATGAAAGGAAGCAAAAATGGGTACGAAATATTACTGTCTCCTTTCTTATGTTTCCTATAATTTCCATGATTCTAAATTTAGATGAAGAAAAATAAAATGACTTATAGCGGGATTTAAAATCACGGAATAAAGCTGTGCAGGTTGTACAGCTCTCTATAAAACAAACACTTTTCATATATAAATATACGAGCAGATTCGCGCTAGCGTATAGAATTAGAACTATGTTTTTCTTTCCAGGAAGGTTTGCAATAAATGCTGAAAATTATGACAGACAACAATAATTACAATCTATACTTCTGTAATGGCATATTAATACGCAATGTTAGAAGTACAGGGCAAAAGCTGGCTTTGAACACACAGGGATTTTGAAAGCATGAGCCAACTGACTCAATAAAATCATGGTCCGAATCATTTTAATCATCAAGTGTTATTTCCGAATGTATTTTGCAAAAAACTGGGAATTACGAACTATATTACAACTAGCAACATTAGCAAGACTATATTATCATGCCACATCCATCATCCGTGTCTAGACCTTGTAGTAAGGGTTGCAGGTGGGGTCTACATTTGTATAGGGGTTCAAGTTCTCAAGAAGTTTTAAGACGCCACTGGCCACACGACAATTGGGCTGTACGAAAAAAGGCCATTTGTGCCTATGCTTTCAGCCATGATGAGAGGATTTACAAATGTCGAAAAGGCAGACGTATCAGATGGTTATATATAAGCCCTCAATTACCTGGTTGCTACTTTTCAAATACAATGGACTCTAGACGAGTTCAACGGCTATTTTTTAAGTACCAGATTTATTGAACGTTGATTACGCCGCATTCTTCTCATAAAGAAGGCATTTTAAAACATTCTTTTGTGAGACTACACATGAGTACTAAGCAATTCGTTGCTCAGCGTAACATAGGGATTACACGAGAGAAAAAATACTGGTCTTTTGAAACTGTTTCGCTAATCACTGTAGTTACTTTTACAGTTGGTGATCATCATTGTCAACAATTATTTCAAACATTGCTGTAATAAAGCGCTTTGACACGATATTGTAAGAAAATAATAGTTTCCATGTATTATTTTTATCCCTTTACTTATCATCACTTACACTCATATATTCATGTACAAAAAATATTCGTTTTCGTGAACTTCGCAACCCCTCTAAAGCTTTCATCATGATGGTAGAATCAGCGTGTATATAGAGAAGTATTCCAGTGATTCATACGGCAAAATTCAGGTGGTTATCAAAATAATGGAAATATCTCAGATTTACAATTAATTCTTTATTAGTATGATGTAGGACCACCTTCGGCATGTGATACAACTTGTATTCGCCTATGAGTCGATTCATACAAGTGCTGAATTGTGTTTAGAGGAATATATTGTACCATTCTTCAAAGGGACATTGTGAAAGAGATGATGATGGAGGATATCGATTACCTTATTGAACACTATAAAACATAGACCATAACAGTTCAATTATATTGATGTCGAGTGACTGTGCGGACCAAGGTAGATGTTTAACTTCACGTTCGTGTTCATCAAACCATGATTGTACAATTCTCCCTACATAGATAGGTGCTTTATCACCCTGGAAAATTCCATCTTCTTCAGGAAAAAAAATTTCATCATAAGATGGACCTGGTAAGTTAAAATTTTTCTATACTCCTCCCTAGCGACCCTTCTTTTCCGGGTTACACGATTGGTTCTGTAGAAAACCACAAAATGGATTTCAATACCATGCCAGATCCATTTCCATGTTTAACAGTTGGAACAGGAAGCAATCACGATTATACACTTGTGCAGGTGTCTTCCAAAAGTGCATTCGTCCAGTTGTAGGAAAATGAGTGGAAAACGAATTGTCTACTTTCTTCCACTTATCAATCGACCAGGTATTGTGAGTGTAACACCACTGTAGACGACGTTTGGTATTAACATCTGTGACAAGTGGCTTAGGAGTTGCTGCTCTGCCGGAAATATTCTGTTAATGAAGGCGTATTCTAACTGTCATCAGTGACATAAGATAATCCAGATGCTGCTTGATCCCTGCGGTCCCTTTTGCTGCAGTTATTCACTTTTTAGGCATTACAATCTGGTTCAATACCCTTCGGTCTCTTTCACTGAGCTTGCTTCTCTTTTCCGTCCATTATTTTGCTTTGCCGAACTTGTGTTGCTACACTGTGTGTATGCTGTCATAACTTTAAGACGCTATCGTACCCCTAGAAACGATAAAAAATTGAAATATCTCGGTAACACTTGTTCCAGCTAGAAGGCTTTTACAATTTGGCCTCTTTGAAAACGTAAGAAGTTCTACAATTTACGTTTTGAAAAAATTGCAAAACTGAAATAACTTCAATAAACTACCAGGATATATACATTTCTATTCATAACAAAAAATAGTAGCTGTTGTTATATTTTAATGCTTATAAAACACATTAAAATATCATTTTATTCATAGATGTTTCCATTATTTTGAAAACCACCAGTATGTTATGCTTCATATAATGAAAACATAAGTTATTTTTACATTATGTATAAAATTGAAAACGTGTCTCAATAAAAATAAGAAAAATGTTTAATAAAAAGTTCTGTAAAACGGTTAGAGTTTATTTATTCAGCAAGAAAAACATAACAAAATAAATACATTTTGCGCAGCCCATTAATTAATTTTAGGAAACCGAATCTCTTAAAATAAAAGCTTTAAGCTAGATAAATAATTTTTAATTTATATTTCTTAATTTAATAACGCATCTTGCAAATTGTCGCATATGCTTAGTTATTTTTATCAAAACATTAGCTTCTTGTACAAATTCATTTATCATTTTTTAATGTTATTTATTCAGAATAATTAAAAGAACCTATTGAAAAGTTTTTCTTAGCTTACTTCAGAAACTAAAGGATAAAAAATGCCGATGAATTGAAGGAATTCTATGTTGGTTTAAGAAATGTTACCTGTATTGTGTTAACCGCATTGGAGCTACATTATTTTTCTAACCTTTAGGATGAGCGTATAATGCTGCTGACCTCTTTATTTCTCAATGGTGGCAATGCATTATCAGACAATAACAAGATAACCTTCTGTTCACCTCTTGAGTAGTGACGATCTTTGCGGTTTAGAAAACAAAGAAAACAATAAATGTTTAAAACATGAGTGGCCAACCCGCGGCCTGCGAAGTTCTATACAAAATATGATTATTTAGTGCAATATTTTTTGCCTTTAGTCTAGCGTTTTTTAACAAATAAATTCCATAGTTGTTTCTATTTTATCACGCTGCTTCTGTTTTTATAGATACTTCAAAGTGAGTAGTATAGGATTGCAGTGATACACTGCAGCATCACGCTTTATTCCTGTAACCTCTTTTCAAATTACACCAGCGAATCGTTCTTTTCGAAACCTAAATTTATCAAATATAAATCGAGCTCACACTTATCGTACGATAACCTGCAACATCAATTACAAATTTGCAAATACACACATTGAGATCGACTTGCAAAAACTAAGTTAAATAATCGAGAAGCAATTACCTTATTATTTAAATAAATTAAACATAATTTGATCAAAAAAAATTATTATTATATTATTTATGTTTGTATACATAAAAAGGGATGAAAACACATGTATTAGTTCATTTTGTTTAAAACTTTCACTTCTACTAATGTTTGTAATGAGTCCAAATCTAATATATATATATATATATATATATATATATATATATATATATTTAGATGGGGCCAGGGGGATTATGTTTCCCGAAGTGGCCCGCAAGGTCATTTGGGTTAGCCACCCCTGAAAAAAAGTCTCTTTGCTAAAAAAAAAGAAAATCCGTTTAAGTAATTTATGGATTTCGATAGTCTATATAGTTTAAGAAAGTAGATGAGGGAAAATAGAATTTTTTTTTTTTTCTTTTTTTTTTTTTTTTTTGATCAAGCGATTTTTAAATACAGCTGAACCTGTTTTCCCTTTTTATCTAAGAAAATAATTTACATGTGCAAAGCAGATATTTTATATCTACATTAAATGTATGCTTCATTTAGTGTAGGATTTTATTGAAAGATGTTCTTAAAATATTACGATCTCTTAAAGTGTACATATCTATGAAGGTTTTTATTACTTTTGGTAGAGATTGCCTTTTTTATATATCAGTGTAAAAATAACCAATAAAATATTTCACATCATAATACAATTAAAAATGTTTCAGTATCACGTTAATTAAAATTTGGTTTTCAAATTTGCTAAAAATATGAATGTGTTTGCTACGCATAAGAATTATATTGCCGCAAAGCAAATTCTTTTGCAATTTTATATCTCATGCAATATAAATTTTGAATGAAATATAATATAAAATTCTATATTATATATTTGTAGTACAAAATTCAAACTTCATTTTATCTGACAATTCTACAACGGTAACAACGATATAGATAATTTGATCACTTAACAGTTTATCAAATCACAAAATGTCTCTTTTCTGTAAATCAAATTTTTAATTTTTTTAAAGTTCGAAAGAATTATTTTTACAGAATGAAATTACACTAAAATAATTAAGAGAAATTAAATTAAGTTCACTACACGATAAGGTAAAACGCTCATTAGATTTTTGCATTTCTCATAATAAAGTATATAAAGAAATGTCATTTCACTTAATTGATAACTTAATCTCTCGAATCACATCCAAGACTCTTTATAGCTTATAATTAGCATAGACGTCACTAATTTGAGCTCTTAAGAGTTAAGAAAGCTGAATCTTTCTTGGATGCATCTTTAAGAACTATTAGCATTTTCCCGTTTCATTAGTTAAGTCTCATATTTTTTTTAAATTAATGAACTGTAATATTTAAAGAAAGATACTACCTTTTTTATCAAAGAAATTAATTTTTTTTCAAAGAAGGTATTTGCTAATAAGACGCCATTAATTTAATGCCTTAGAATGTGAGATATCTTTTTTTTCTCTAGAAAAGTTTTGGAAAAAAAACTTGTTATATCAAATCTGACTTCTTAATTTTACCTAATTAACGAAATATCGAATAATGAAATAAATAAATAAACATTAAAGTGTGTTAATTTAACGTCCATTTTTAAGAGTACGGAATACTTTTTTTAGAAACATGTTTTTGAAATTACATAATAATATGATTTATACTAAACAGTTTATTTGTAAATATAATTTCATTTCAACTAGAAAAAAAAACATAGTAAAATCGAATTATATATATACATGTTCATTCGCGTACACGCTCGCGCGCGCACTAACACACCCTGTTAGAAAATATGAAAGAAGTTATCATTTTCAAATGACAGTGCTTTATTATTCTTCATGCATCATCATTCCAACATGGCGGTCACTTGGTGCCTAATCGGATAGAACAAAATCATCACTGCAAGGAATCAGTAGCCTCTCTCCTAGATTATTCTCCATCTATATCAGTGCGTTCTACCTTAAATAGTCAAATTCACCCTAAAATCCCTACGTGGTAGTAAAGAGATCGCTTTATTTTTTTATTTATTATTCAATTAATATTTTAGTTTAACTTTTCAGACCTGACACACACACACACACATATATATATATATATATATATATATATATATATATATATATATATATGAGCAAAATATGAAGTCGTAATTGATATATTAAATATGAAAAGTCGTGCTATAAGAAATGGATTGTATTCTTGATGGGATACTCTTTGGTGAGTTTTTAATGATTTACTCTATTCATTTGTGAATATACTGTGTTTTTAATGTGAACATTCAGATTTTAGAAATTTTTAGTTTGAACTTTCAAATTTTTAGTTTGAACTTTCGGATTTTTAGTTTGAACTTTCAGATTTTTTTGAACTTTCAGATTATTTGGCTTGAACTTTCAGATTTTTTTTTAGATTTTTAGCTTGAACTTTCAGATTTTTATTTAACTTTCAGATTTTTAGCTTGAACTTTTAGATTTTTTAGCTTGAACTTTCAGATTTTTAGTTTGAACTTTCGGATTTTTTTTTAGTTTGAACTTTCGGATTTTTGGTTTGAACTTTTTGATTTTAGATATTTTCTAATTTGAACTTTCGGATCTCAAATATTTTTGTTTTGAACTTTCGGATCTCAAATATTTATTTTTTCTACCTATACAACTATTTTAAAGATGGGTGCATCATCTTGGGCATTTGATGGTTCACTTATATTATGCACTAAATTGTTTTTAAATTTTAATATTGTAATATCTTTCAGAATGCGATGGCGAATAGTTTTATTTTTCAAGTATAATGATTTAATTTTAACTTTTTAATTTAAAGTATAATGATTTAATTTTAACTTTTTAATTTAATTTTTTTTTTTTTTAAATTTGGTTATTTTCCAATTAACTTACCAAGTTGCAATAGGGGAAGGTTGGCGCCATCAAACTAGTTTAACCCCACTTATCAGTCCTAAGTCCGATATATATATATATATGTATATATATATATATATATATATATATATATATATATATATATATATATATATATATATATATATATATATATATATATATATCTTGCATAATTGTTTGGTTGGCTGAAAGTTACTATACTGTAATGCACTAGCATGACTTGTAGAAGGTTCAGATTCATGCCAGTGACAATTGTAGTTATTCAAAAAGATGGGTATTTTTAAAAACTATTACTAAGATGTTTTGAAGATTTCAGATCCAAAAAAATTTAAAGCAAACGAAAGGTTGAATCAACTAAAAATCTGGATATATATGCACAATTGTAATTCAACAAAAATGTTGTATTACGGTTACCGGACGCATTTTTAATCTCATGTCTTCAGCAAACAAATATACTTTATTGAATAATCAATCAAACCAATAACCTATTGTGAAAAAAAACAAGCTTATGATAAAGAAACCTTGCATGAAAATTTAACATTACACTATGTACAATGACCCCTGAAATATAAATGTAATATGTTACATAAATAAATCTTCAGTTCAGTCATATACGATAACATATAGTTTTTCTTTTATATTTGTTTTTGTTGAACTATGGTGATAAAATAATTGGTGGAATTTATACTAAGGTTTTCTGTTTATACTTTACGTCATTACAAATAACATCACGTATACTGACAACGTTTATATATAGGCACTAATTTTATGTTTTTTTTACGTGCTGCATACCTATAGATGCCTTATTGTAGAAAATATATACAAATATTTCCCATTATACTTTGTTTATTAATACATAGTAATTATAATTAAAGTTACAAATTCAAAATGCTGTAAAAAAGGAACCATTGATCGGAATGACTTCAAATTTGAATTGAATATACTTGCAGAAAAGGAACACAGTATGGCATTAGAAGAAATCATCGGCGTTATCGTTATTGCTCTGTATGGAGTTTTTAGTTCAAGGACAATTACAAAGTGATTTTTCGTATCCGATTTTTCCCATGTGGTACGACATAGCCGTGGTGGATGGGATTTTCACTAACAGTGCAACAACTGTTGAATGACTTGGAATAATCATACGCATTGTAAAGTACATTTCACTTAATGTGCTACCCATGCCAAAGGCATCATAATTCGATTCAAAATGCAACTTATATAGCCCATTCCCTTTCATTATGACACTTACATTGTAATATATTGATAAACTTTGGAACTATTTTCTTATATGCATACCGTTTCTCTTTTCTTGAAGTACATTCTAATTTGAAGTCCTTCTGAACAGTGGTTCTTTTTTTTATATTATTTTGAAGAGGGAACTGAATTATAATCCCTTTTTATTATAACTAAAAATATCAATGTTTAGGAAGCACTACTCTAACATCTCAATGCTCCCTTTTCATGTAATAAATATAGAAGAATAATGCTTTAAGTATATCGAATATACTGAAGAACAAGTTTCAAGACATAATACTTGTAAGAAATAATTTTAAGTATCCTTACTCTAAGTAAAATATTTTTTTCAATAATTCCTATTTGAAATTCTTCATAATAGTTTGCTGCTATTTTCAAAACAATGGCCGGGAGGATAATGCATGCATAGTGTTCGATTTCGAATATTTCAAACAGAGCTTTAAAATTCTATATATCTTTCCACACATGCCTACTTGAAAGCATTCATGCTTAAGATGTTATTACCCATTTTGCTTTTGGGGCTTAAGTCTGAGAACAGCTGAACCCCAAGTTTCAACCAAACAAATCCTGCAGAACGTTCACGGATGATTAAAAATGTTGCTTCTTCGGAATATTAAATTTTCCTTAGGATGTCTTATGAAAATAAAAGTATATTTTAAGAAAAAACTTCGTAATAATTTGTTTACTTTTTATTTTGTTTTTGGTTAATGCCAATAGTAAGACTCTCGAGAATTGAATTGGTTATTGTTTATTTCGTCCAACTTTTTTAATCGATTTTGTTCATGAAATGAACTGACTGCTAAATTATTTTTGAACTATAAAGTGGATAATGTGTTTAAATTTTTAAAGATATGAATGATGGAAAACATTTGAGACGTTGGATTTTCTCTATTTTAAGAAGATTTAGTTTGCCAAAAATAATGCGATTTCAAAATATGAAGTTATGTGTTTTAATCTGAGAAATCGAATATTTATTATTACTTTTATTGTTTCTGATGTTATTGTTTAAATTTATATAAATATCATACTTTTTTTTATTTCTTACACATAAACAACACAATATATACATATTTTATTACAAATTAAAATTACAACGCGCGGTTGTGCTGTTTCCCCTGCAGTTGTACTATAATCGTGGAAAAATTAGTTTTACAGAATAATTTGATTTCACGCAGGGACTTGGAAAAATGAGGTCATGGAAACCTCAGAAAATGTGGCCAAGGTTACCAGATTGGTCACAAATTTGGCGAAACATAACGATACTGTCAAGGAATCAACCAGAAGGCTGTAGAATCAACCCTTCCAGAAATTCTATGAAACAATATAAAGAATCTTTGAAATAATGGTCAGTTCATTTCAGAAGAAAATTCTTTCGAGACCAGAATCTGTTTGGGAGTTGACTACGATAAATAAAGACCCGTCTATTTATCTTTATCTGTCTGAATTCCCATATCCCAAGAGCAGCTTCTAGGAAGTTGTAAAGATTGTTTATAACTAGTTTGATTTGCACTATTTCAACTAATTTGTTATATTTCTTTGTGTATATACAGTCCCTGGCCAAATTATTAGACGCACTATAAGATTCTATGAAAAATATTAATTATCAGGTGATACTATACAGGTTTTTTGTATTTATCAGATACACTGTATGTTTTTTGGTTGTCCATTTAAAAATCTATTATTATCACAAATAAAACATCATCATTAAAGAAAGAAATATGTATTGATTGACTCTTGAAAGAAAACAGGAACAAATATAATTAAATATTAATATTTTGTTGAGCCACCTTTAGCCGCTATGAGAGCTTCAATTTTGCGGAGCATGCTATCAATACAAGACTGTACTGTCTTCTGCATTTGAGGATTGATGATTCCACACGTGAATTATTCATTCTAAGAGCTGCGTTTTATTTGTAATCACATCTTTAGCCACTTCTCTTTTCGTTAACTCCCAAACGTTTTCGATTGGGTTCATATCAGGACTATTACCCGGCCAATCCAACAGAGGGATATTTTTTTTTCTGCCAAAAAAGCTTTCATAGACCGAGCTGTATGGCAGGGAGCTCCATCTTGCATAAAAAAGTATGTTTCTCCATTTGGAAACCATTCTTCCAGCTGCGGAATCAAGTGATTTTGCAAGACATGTTTTGTACTGGTCTTGCCGCATCATACCTTTAACCACGTACAGACATCCAGTACCCTTGCCGCTGATGACTGACCAAATAATTATTTTTGTAGGGTGTTTCACAGTCTGAACAACACAGTCAGAATGAAACTTTTCTCCACGACGACGACGCACAAACTGAGCTTTGTTCTTCAAAATTTCAAATGTGCTTTCATCACTGAAGCAGACCGGTCAAAAATAAAAAAATAATAAATAAACATCTTTGCTGTTCCTTCTGTAATTATAGAAAATGGTTAAACACTTTGTGAATAAATTTATAACAACATACCGATCTCCAGAAGTCTACATCCTTATCACGCCACTTTTTGGCACAATGCAGACGCTTTGCTTTCATTGCAGGGGTTAACTTGGGCTTCCCGGCGGGGCGGCAGGTTTTAAAATTTAAATCTTTTAATTTTCTTCGAACAGTGCGTTCAGAAGCATTCACATTAATATCTTGGAGTTGCGATTTTATCACTTTTGTGGTAGCAAATCTATTTTCAAGGCAAATTTTCTTTAAAGATCTTTCTGACCTTGGGTGAAAATAGGCTTTCTGCAACATTTTTTCTTTCTTTTTGAGCTCAATTCTTCCCCTGACTCAATTTTATTCTTTATGCGTTGTACACTAGCTTCAGAAACTTTCAACCTTTGGGATATTTCGGGGTTTGAAAACAATTTTGCGTTTACAAGGGCCTCTACTTCTGCTTTCTTACATGGTGAAAGATCGCCTTTTTAACCATGTTGAAAGTGTACAAACTGATTATTTAAACGCCGCACACGAAATAAACAAATAACTGCGTAATATAAAACTGCTAAATTAATAAACAAAGCACATTAAGGTATCCGACTACGTTCGGAGACTTTTTTTTTAAGTTTTCAAAAAATCCCTAATATTTTTACATTTTTAGATTCACTTTTATACACAATAATAAAAAGTACAGTTAGAAATAATATATGTACATAAAAATTTGCAAAAATTAAAATTTTTAAAGAAATTTTAATCAAATTTTGGAATTTTTTCAAACACTCTATTTTTTAAAATATTTTATATTTTCCATAAGATATTGCTGCAATACATTTTTAAAACACATTTCTAGAGAATGACCTACAAGTGTTAAATTACTTCTTTTGAATCAAAAGTTATAGCCAGTCGAGCTTGCGAACTAGGAAATTCAATCAAATTATCGTAACTTTCAGAAAGAAATACAACTATAAAATAACTAAAAATTGTTCAATTTCTTAGATTGTAGGTCATTCTCTAGATAATACCAATAATAACATTTGTGTAAAAGTTCATACAAGTATCTCTAATAGTTTTTTTAGATATCATGTTTGAAATATCATGAAATTTACAAAAAAAATGGTTTTGAGAAAATGCATTTAAACTTTATAAAATCAATTTCAAAACAAAATATGACAAGTATATTACTAAAACTCTCCTGATTTATAATTAACACTCCCACTCTTTGGAAGTTTGTTAAATTTTTCTTTCTTTGGGTCTCCTTTTTTTTTTTTTGGTTGATTTTATAAAAGGCAAAGAATGTTGTTTCGAGTCACCGACTCGAAAGATGTCAACAAATCTCTCATCACGCAGTATATAATTCCCTGAATTTATGCCAAATGCTTTCAAAATACCTAACACATCAATGAAAGCTTTTTTAAAAATAATGACGGTAATATATGGGTACCCAAAGAAAATGCTTTTAGCTCGATAAACGTTTCTTTCAAAATGATTTGCCACAAACAGGCGTTAAATGATACATTTTTATTTGTGTCTTACCGTGGAGGCAATTTTATAATAACTGCTTATCACTGCTTTGTGTACACAGGTTTAACAATATTTTAAAGTTTCACAGAAATACATACAATTTTTTCTGTTTATTGTTTTCTGGTGTCGTTTCCTCGTTGATAGTCACACCAGTTCTCAGCTCAAATCGGGCACGGCCCATATATGGGTTTCTCCCTGTTGGAGCAACAGTGAAAAAATACTGCTATTGTAGCACTTAGCATAGCTTTGGCGTGATTGGTGTTAGTGCAGAAACAGTGTAGAATTTTATTAAACATAATATTGATAAGTTTTTCCTTCTCACCGAGGTTTTCTCGCCTTTTTTAAAAATTTTCTTTTCCGACTACTCAATCTTTCTTAGAAGTATCTTATGCACTCATATGATGACATTGTTGACACCATACACATCTTTAACAGAAAGGTATCCTTGGAATCACCATCACAAAGGAAAAACATATTTTTAAGATTTCGTAGTGCAAAAACATACAAAGATTTTGTACGCACTATGTTTGAAGTAAATCCCAGATGATTGCAGGAACACGCATGTATGACTGGACTTATAGAATTCTAAAAAACTTTGATAACATTTCCAAATCTAGAATTTCCCAGTGTCAATGTATAAAGTTTCTATAGAAACCACATTTAGCGATGAATGTCCATGTGTCTCTGCCGTCAACGGATATTCCACATCCTTCAACTGACATTTTGAAACATTTTATAATGCTTTTCGCTTAAAAGCAGTGTCGTTCATGGCATCTTTAGCCGTTGTGTAGCAGCACAGACAAGACTTTCTTTCACAAAGTCTAAATGCTCCTTTTGTCATACAAGGCCAGTTCAGCTTAGCACATAGCTTTTTCACAGGTAAATATCATCTTTCAATCACTCACCTTCTAAAAATAGGTTGCAAATTAATAACACTTTGATTTTTTAGCTTTTCAGTAGCTGAAAAAAGGACGATAAAACTTTAATCGGAGCATTTTTGAAGTCACATTAGAAGTCAGTCAAACATGTAATCTTCATGCAGGTACAGATTGTTCTCAAAACAATTGGAGAAACCCAAACTTGAAAACACACTTCCCAATTTAAATAAAATATTCTATTACCTCTTAATGTTCCACTAAAACATTCTTTGTTCTGTGAAAATACCTTTACTTATCCCAGTTTTCGTTCATTACAAGTTTGAGCACTTCAAGTCAAGAACATTACAAGTCAACACTTCCACTGTTTTTGTAAATGTCTCACCAGCATAGTTGCGTTTTCAAGAGGTTAATTTGATTCATTTTTAACCCTTATAAGCAGATAATATCAAAAGCAGAATGTTCAGAAACCATTAAAAATTAAAAATTGTACAATTAAAGCAAAAACAAATCAGGTTTTTGAAGAAATTTGTGAGCAACATTCCAAAGATTCAAATCAAAACAAAAACATATGAGGTCAGAAGAAACAGATGTTGCCAATCGCAAAAGTCCAATTAAAAGATTGAAATTGTTGCCTATCAATAAAATAGTTTTAAAAAATGTCAGAAATTGTTTTTAAAATTATAATGGGTTGAAATTGCAAAAATTATGGGTAAAAAGCATGTTAAGCAGTCAACTTCCGGTTTCAATTTCACCTCTTCCGGTTTCAATTTCACCGCTGTAATAATATTTTAAACACCTGTAACTTTTTTTCTAATTATCGCACAGACAAAACAAAGGCAGATTTAGAAAGATAATTGTTTGAATTTTAAAAATATCCAATAAAACGAAAATGGGATTTTTGACCGAAAATGACGTTTTCAACGTATAGTCGGATATCTTAACCCACAGAAACAGGTCCGTAATTGAAGCATGCGCGAACGTGACTGGAGCAGGTTTAGACTTGTTTACGTGTATTAACTTTGTGTTGCCATGTGTGAAAAATAAATACAAATACAAAATATATAATAAATTTCCTTATTAAAAATCCATTGGATCTATGTATAAATGTGA
>BMAU01016480.1:0-71009 GCA_019973935.1 Trichonephila clavipes | reverse complement strand
GTGTTTGTCAATATCTAAGGTAACCAACCCTACTTTAGATAGATTTGTACTACTTTTTCGTAACCGTATTCCTTTTAAAATTAATTCGTGCAGCCGAAATACACCTTTTGTACCCTTAAAAATTTATGTTAACTATAACGGTTAATTTTAATTTATGCAACTTGTGAAATGTTCATAATTAACCATTTCCGTCTAAACAGTTTACATGAAAAAAAAAAGTTTACACTCCCTCATTCATTAGGGATTTATATAAGATTCTAACATTAAATTTTATTTTTCACCGAATAGGATTGAGTGGAAGTGTATAGTGCTTCCACACCACAGGTCTGGGGTTCTGTTAACGGGCTGCGCAAGGTTCACTCTGCCTTTCTCATCCCCGCTACATTAGTCGATAAATGCAGTACCAAGCTTGCTTCGGGTCTTAAACACTGAAGGTCTCTCTTCAGGACATACCATCAAATCGGGACATTTGCTCATGCACCTCAGCGTCCAATGGCCACGTATTATGATGGGCACAGTAGTTCCTGGCCCCATGGATTGTTGTGCTTCTGAGTTTGAGTCTAAGTTTGAGGATTACCTCACTTTGGGGATACCATTAGATAAACATGTATTTCACTCATTTGCAATTAAACATTTTTCTTAATTACGTTTATTTCAGAAGGAAGTTTGATTTCTCAAATGTATTTGCTTAATAACTTGTATATTTGGGTATTATTTAAAAATTTGATCAGTCCAAAATTACATGTTTTTAGCTCCTCTAAAAAAGCTTTTAGCATTTTACAACTGATCTTACAATCCATATACGTTTTATAGTAGTATATTTAAAATGATAAGGACATTTTTACGACTGTGTGAGCTGTTATGCCTCGTTTATAAATATAAAAAAAATTGCATTCAGCTACAGTTTTTTAAAATGTACAGAAATAAGTGGAGCAACAGGATACTTACATATTATGAATATTTTTGACTGCAGTAAGATATATCTTATATTTCAGTTTCTTTACAATTTGAATAGAAGTTGTAAGCCATTTTGCGAATAGTTTGATATTGAGTATAAATCCATAGGCTGTTTAATATTGTAAAGTGTTTTACTTTGATACCAGCACACATTAAATAAGGCTCATTTGCAGTTATATGATCAGCTTCAGTGATATTTTAAATTTTCAAAATAGTCTACACGTACGAAAACATTTTTTTCACAACCGCACACCACATCTCATACTATATCTTCCCTACAGCAGGAAATATTTGTGTATACTGAAAAATTTTAATACAGGATACATTTCCAAGTGTTAAATTTGTTTTTTAAAATTTGGTATGAATACATTGTGGGAACTGTCGGTTAACTTCACTGAACAAAATTGTTTTAAGAGTACTGTTTTGAAAGACAAGATTAATTAGGGAGAACTTTTTCTCACAATAGAATTTGTAATGACTGAAATGTGTGAAAATGTAGTTATCGATGTGTGACATTTTTCCTTGTAATAAAAGAAACAGAAAGATAAGAAATTTAACTTGAGTAGAAAATGGTTAGAAGTACTGTCATGCGCATTTGAAGAAGTATATCCCCCATTAAAATTAAAAATTATTGACTGAATGTGTGTTATGTCCATCAAAAATGCCGATGTAGAAAAGGAATTTTTATTTAATACAAGAAGTTCGAAAAAGAGAACACTAGGAATAAAAATTTAAATTTTTCCGAAAATATTCAGTTAACATAAAAATATCTTTTATATGATTTTAATTAAAATAAATTAAAAAAGTATTGAAATCGTTTTTTATGCTATTTTAAATTAAAAATATAACTGAATAGAGAAAGATCGGTTTTATTTCATAAATATAATCATTGTATGTAATATTTATTGTGCTATTGTTTAAAAATGAGATAGGGCCTTTGCTCTTTTTACCTATATTACTTTTTTAAAAACAGAAAGTGAGCGCGTTTTCTTACTCTCATATTCAAAAATGAATACAGGATGCTTTTTTTCTGGTTCAAATTCGCAATACTAAATATATATATATATATATATATATATATATATATATATATATATATATATATATATATATATATATTAATTTTTTAAAAAATGACAGAAAAATAAATTTTCTTTGAAGAAAATATAATTATTTTTCAACTTCTAACATACTATTTATTTCATTTTTTTTTTTTTTACCTTTCATTTCGTTTTTTAATTTTACTGTGACTGAACATATAGGAGAAAGAAAACACCCTATCTTTCAAAGAGGATTGATCAAGAGAGGATATATCTACGCTTTCAAAGAAGATTGCCCAAGGCAACTTAACAGCCAGCTGTAAACGATTGATCTCTTGGTTCTTACTTTTCAAAGGGGACCGAACTGTCAAAATTTTCCCCGTTCGACCTCCCAAGTTCTAAAAGGGGGAAAGAAAAAGTATGTTGCATTTTTGAAAGGAATCGCAAAATAAGAGTTAAACGCTTTCAATAACTTTTCAGGAGGAAGGTATCCAGTTAGAGGGTTAAAGTGAACAAATTCAAAACATCCACCACAACACCACAACGGGATGGGCATTTACCAAAACACCGTGTCACGCTGGAGACCTTTCTTCAGTTGGGGTATTGATTATGCTGGTCTTGTACTGATTAAATGCAACAAAGGTAGAGGGACTAAATCTACAAAGGGTTACATTGCTTTATTTGTGCTTAGCAACTAAAGCTTTTCATATTGAAGCAGTCGGAGACTTAATCTGATTCCTTCATAGCTGCACTTCGTTGTTTTAGTGCTCGTCATTGTGCTCCCGCCACATTTATAGAGACAATGGAACCAATTTTGTTGGAGCTCGTCGAAAACTTGACGAAATACGAATATTATGGCTTTCTTTTACCAACTAATGAAGCCATCTCTTACTACTTATCCAAATCTTCAATAGATTGGCACTTTATTCCACCCTCATCTCCACATTTTGGAGGTATTTGGGAATCAGGAATTTGATCCGTCAAATTTCATCTGAAGAGAGTATTGGGAGAAACCATATTAACTTTTGAAGAGTTAACAACCTTGCTCGCACAAAATCAAAGGATCACTAAGTTCCAGGCCTCTACTACGTTAATGACTCTGACATATATATAGAATGCATATCTACACTCACACCTTCATATTTCTTACAGATGATGTTCTTCTTCAGTTCCTGAGGAGATTCCTTCCTACCTCCAACCACAGAGAGATCGTTGCGCTGGGTACAGAACATCAAACGAGGCTTTTGGAAGAAGTGGGAGCTCCGAATTTATCTCTTCCTTACAACCTCGCAAGCAATGGCAGGACGCACAACCAAACTTGAAGGAAGATGACATCGTATTGATCAAAGAGGAGAGTCCTCCTACTACATGGCCAATGGCTCGAAATCTTCAAGTGCATCCAGGCAACGACGGACTGGTTCGAGTTGCAACTGTGAAGACCCAAGACTAAGTGTTAAAACGACATGTTCATAAACTTCCTATATATCCGAACTAGTCGCATATAGGGTGGGGATGTTTCCTAAGCACCCTCACTTAACTGTAACTGAGTGCGCCATACTTTCCGCCTTCCTACCCCAACGGAAATCTTTGGAACCCCGCACCGGGACATTCTAAAAACTGAAACGCAACGGACAGGCGCAAGGTCTTGTCCGCATTCAATCCGCAGCACCTTCAAAGGTGTAATTTTCATTTAACCGCATAACTATGTAAACTTTAAATGTAAACATTTATTTTCTTGTAATATAAAACATAAGTACTATCTCCATCTCTGACTGTTATTCGAACTCAACCAAAGGCATCAACCATCTTCAAGAATATATCTTATCGAAGGGGCAAAGTGATTTTTCTTTACTTTTACAGAATGTATTTGATGTATACAACTGTTAATGGATTTAAACTCTTCGTGACTTCTATACTTATTTATGAGGCAATTTTTTATAGTCTTCGTGAGAAATTTTACTTTTTAAAATAGATCTATGTACCCCTTTGCTGTATTTTTTTTTCTAAAGTTTATGTTTTTATGTACATTTTTGCATTCAGACCTATGAACTCAGTAATACCATCCCATTTACCTCATCTGTCATTTTTCCGAGAACATTATTAGCTAAGGATTAAAAAGAAAAGGATTTGGAGGATAGCTATCTGTGTCAAATTTAATGGAATTATGAAACATATCTTATATATATACATCTGAAGTTGAAATAATGTAACACAGAGTATATTTATCCGGGTAAGTAATACTGTTTTGGCACGATTTAATACATATCCTTTTCCCTTTAATTATAACGAAAATTGTATATTAAAATTTTTGAAATGTTCAAAATTGAAAACCCAACAAATATATGGGTCTTTTTTAATAAAAAAGAAGTAGTTTTCTTTGAATATAGGTACAAGGTCGTTGTTAATTATTTTATAAGCATAAAATGCTGGAGATGCTATCAATTTCTTAGCTCTTTTCTCTCTATTTAACCTTTTAAACCTAATTGTACATATAACTTCAAATTTCTATAATGAAGAGCATGTTTAGGAGTTTTATTTCTTAAGTTAGAAACCAATTTTTCCACAGATTTCGATTCTAAAATACTGGAAATCTTTAGCAATATTTTTTAGTATAGGGGGAACATTCAGAAACTCGTACTTGAACTTTTTCTGGAGCTAATGGATAGCAATTACGCAAATCGTGCAATTCATCTGGATATTCTAACTTAAAATATACAACTTATATCCGAATCGTCTGGTACATCGATGAAGTTAACGTATTCATCAGTGCAGGAAAAGTCGTGTGTAGACAAGTTTTGCGACATTGCTCAACGATATAAATTGTTTGCATCTAAATATATAATGTAACTACTAGGTAAGCTTGAATCATAGGTTGATAAAAACACATTGTTATCTTAGCGTAGCGATGACCAATCATCGCAACACCTCCGCTAATTCCGCTAATTCCTTCAATGAATAAATGCATGTCTATATCAGTTAAAAGTTCCAAACATACTTTTGTTATTTTATAAGACAAGCTTGCCATACCAAACCAGGAATCGTATATGTATATGGATCAATTTTGCAGTAATTCTGGCATAGAGTTTTAAAGTTTTCAAATAAGTCTGAAAAATAATACGTCTACGGTTACACAAAAATCATGATAATCTCCCAATATACGCATTTGAAACATATTCCATATATGGTGAGCATATTTGTAGTCTTCTCCGGATACATTCTTATCTGTTCGACTGTTGAAAACTTCTGATTGAGGAGGGAGCTGTGTTTCATAAAATTTAGAAAAGGAATCAAAATATTCATATGAATAGCAAACTTTTCTAGTTATAAATTGTGCATTACTTGCAAAATTCCTATCCCAAAGATGAAATTGACAAGGCATTAGATTTTCGGCAAATTTCTCTAGAAAAAAGTATTTAAAATTGAAAAGAGTCGATGAAACGTAATGACCTTAGAGTAAAAAAAAAAACAAATAAATTCACTATTTTCGGGAATGCATTGAATTCTCTTTTCTCTATTTCTCTTGCTATTTTTCGGAGAATGCATTGAATGCATTGAAAAAGACAAATCAAAATCTTTAGTTTATTTTTAAAATCAAATTCAATTTAATTATGTCAAATGATCCAAATGAAGCATGTTACAGAAGTACACAACACATGATATTTAAAATGCATTTTGAATCTAAAGGATTTATAACCTATTTCCCAGCTACCATAAACCTATTCTTTTCTCTCTTAGGATACACTTAATTCCCAACATGATTGTACATTTAGCACAAAAAATATTACGTTATGAGTACAGATATATGAATAAATAATTTTATAGGACGATACTAACATCTTTGGTTCTTTATTCACTTATCTAACCCTGAAATAACATTACAAAATTTGAAGTTATCAGTTCTAACGTGTGGTCATAAGCACAAACACGATCTTTTCTTTTTAACCGAAGTTTTCTGTTTTTACCTATGATTACCGAATTTCAAAGAAAAATAAATTTTTTCCAGTCAAATTTAATTATTTACATTAAATTGTTAGGATATTATCGTGTTAATACATTTTAAATATAGTTGTATTAAAATAAAAACTTTCAGAGAAATATTTAAAAATTAATAGTAAGTAATAGTATAATACAGAGTATGGTCAAATCTCAGGGATTTATATTTTAGAGTCAAACAAATATTAGTAGAGGTACACAATTAACAAAAATTAATCAATTTCATTTATGGCTTATTTACATCCTCATTTTTTGGAAGACAGTTATTTTTGCCGAATGTCCTAATGAATTTGAAACGCATTCAAGTGACGAGAACGACTCTTAGCTAGTATGCGCTCCTACAAAATTCTCACTTTGTAGAAAACTTTTTAGCATCGATAAATTAAACGTATGTTGGCTCTTCCTTATGACGAGTATTTAGTGGACGCGGGCTCGAACCCCCATTCATTACGGTCGGCAACAACCTCTCAATTAAATAGATTATTAATAGATTATTAGATTTCAAAAATATTTTAATCGGATTACTTTGTAATTAAATTTCAGTAAAATTTTACGGTTAGAGTAATCGTTTAATTCCTGGAAAAAAAGGCATAAATGTTAACAGAAAAAAACCATAAAAATTTACAGTATGTATTTGATATTGAAAGACAATAAATAAAAATTAAATTTTCAGCAGAGATTTAAAATTTCGAATTTTAACCCTCCAATTGACAGAACGGATTTTTCCGCCCTACTAGAGAGGCTTCGAAAATGGACTGCACGGATTTTTCTGCCTTCAAGTAACGTTTTCAAAAGCGGATTAGCCGCACTTTTCTGAAATCCTTTCACCCTTTTAAGGTTTAACATCTTTAAAATAATGAGGGACGGAGGAAGCAACACAGCAGAGTTTTATGGCTCAAGAGAACCCCGTGTTTTGACCCTGGGAAATGTAAAAAATCGGGGAGAAATTTCTTTTACAACCCAAAAAGTGTTTTTCTTTGCTAGCTTGTATTTTAAAAAGTTTCCAAAAGTCCCAACGCATAAGTAAAATATGTTACAATTCCCTTTTGGTTTCATATTAATTTCAAACTGTAACAAGTTGGGGCTTGTCAGGGCAATCTGCTATTTTATATAGTTAGACAAATTATATCTTTTTTGAAGTATATTCTTTTCGCTTCATTTTTCTTATTCAAAGCTTTCAGTTTTTTGAAACATGATTATTTTATTATAAGATACCGAAAAATTAATAAAACATCAAACTCTTTAAAATTTGGAACCTTTTCAATTTTCCAACCACTAAAAATGAATAAATTTAAACTTCATCAAATAATTTGAAACATTTTCTTACACTTTGATAAAAATAATAACGAAAAAAAAAAACTAATTAAGATTTATTAGTTTTTTTTTTTTTAGATTTCAAAGCCTAAGTGTTCAGGGAAGTTTAAGTACAGTGCCTGGTTATATATATTGTTAAAATACACCGAATTATATTTGAATTTTAAGTGCTTGAACTTCAGTATACATCAAAGACAACATGAATGAAGATTTTCACACATTTTTTTATAAATTGAATGTTTGAATAAATGGTAATCAAAAATATACGGAAACATTTACATTAGACATTTATGCATATAAATAAACATAAAAATAAATTTTAAATTCGAGCTATTGAAAAACATACGAATTATATATTGTTCAAAAATATCTATTTATACAAAATAACTCAACATTTATCTTTTTTAAAGGCTAAATAAATAAGTAATTAAAATCTGTATATGTTTTGAAATCTCGACCTTATAAAGCTAGAAATTTTATGTTAGAAATTCCATTTGAAATTTCGAAAAAAAATGCATCGCGCAGTTAAAATTATTTACCATAAGTTTTAGCAATTGTTTGAGTATAATAAAAATTTCAAATTTTATTATATAGCTTCTTTGGTATCTTTTTATATATTTCGGCCGCGGTAGCCGAGTGGTATAGGAATCGGAACGTGGCTTGCTTTGTCACGAGTTCGAGCCCAGTACCACTAAAGACCCGCCGTGTAGGGCAGCGATGCACGTTAAATCTGTCGACAGCTGAAACGTCCTCCCGTTGGTGTGGTGGGGTAGTTAGGAGAGGGGGATGCCAGCTCAGGTGTCGTCCACGTCACTTGACCATGTTTCAAAATTACGTGGTCCGTCGCCAAAAACCCTCGTGTAGCTGAACAGTGCGACGTTAATATCAATCATTCATTTAATATATTTCGAAGATTTCATACAATTCGGTTGAAAACCGCATGCTAAGAGCAAAAAATATACTAAAAAAATTGATGAATATACAATTACAATACATTCTTACATAGAGAAGCAAAACTGAGAAGCTAAAGCGTAGGAATAAAAAATTTTGAGTATATCTGAAGTAGTTTTCGAAATATTTATTTTAAAGTTTAGAATATTTGTGTGCGTTATGTTATACTTGATATCAATTAAATGGTTAAAATAATGTGTCTTAATATTAGTCATGTAATCGTTTGATGACACATTCATATACTAATAAAATTATCATGGTCATTGATGCGAATGTCAAGAATTTTATGTAATTTTAAATTCAGACATTAAGATATTGATGTAGAAAATATAAAGCGACAATCTAAAATACATGAAAAATACAGTCTGCTATAAAATGATCTTGACAAACAAAATCCGGCATTTTCACTTACTATGGCAGAGCCGGCTTAGTCAGGGGCGATCTAGAAAAACAGAGAGAGAACCGCGGTTTTGATGGATGCCGCTCTAGCTTTTAAAGCTCCCAGGAAAAATTATATATATATATATATATATATATATATATATATATATAAATTACAAATGCAAAAATAAATCTTGTAATTTTCCATACATTTTTATAACAACGAATTGTGGAATTGGCTTCCAAAACATTGTGGTGTTTGTCAATATCTAAGGTAACCAACCCTACTTTAGATAGATTTGTACTACTTTTTCGTAACCGTATTCCTTTTAAAATTAATTCGTGCAGCCGAAATACACCTTTTGTACCCTTAAAAATTTATGTTAACTATAACGGTTAATTTTAATTTATGCAACTTGTGAAATGTTCATAATTAACCATTTCCGTCTAAACAGTTTACATGAAAAAAAAAAAAAAGTTTACACTCCCTCATTCATTAGGGATTTATATAAGATTCTAACATTAAATTTTATTTTTCACCGAATAGGATTGAGTGGAAGTGTATAGTGCTTCCACACCACAGGTCTGGGGTTCTGTTAACGGGCTGCGCAAGGTCTACTCTGCCTTTCATCCCCGCTACATTGGGTCGATAAATGAGTACCAAGCTTGCTTCGGGTCTTAAACACTGAAGGTCTCTCTTCAGACATACCATCAAATCGGGACATTTGTTCATGCACCTCAGCGTCCAATGGCCACGTGTATTATGATGGGCACAGTAGTTCCTGGCCCTCATGGATTGTTGTGCTTCTGAGTTTGAGTCTTAAGTTTGAGGATTACCTCACTTTGGGGATACCCCTTAGATAAACATGTATTTCCACTCATTTGCAATTAAACATTTTTCTTTTAATTACGTTTATTTCAGAAGGAAGTTTGATTTCTCAAATGTATTTGCTTAATAACTTGTATATTTGGGTATTATTTAAAAATTTGATCAGTCCAAAATTACATGTTTTTAGCTCCTCTAAAAGCTTTTAGCATTTTACAACTGATCTTACAATCCATATACGTTTTATAGTAGTATATTTAAAAATGATAAGGACATTTTTACGACTGTGTGAGCTGTTATGCCTCGTTTATAAATATAAAAATTGCATTCAGCTACAGTTTTTAAAATGTACAGAAATAAGTGGAGCAACAGGATACTTACATATTATGAATATTTTTGACTGCAGTAAGATATATCTATATTTCAGTTTCTTTACAATTTGAATAGAAGTTGTAAGCCATTTTGCGAATAGTTTGATATTGAGTATAAATCCATAGGCTGTTTAATATTGTAAAGTGTTTTACTTTGATACCAGCACACATTAAAATAAGGCTCATTTGCAGTTATATGTTCAGCTTCATTGATATTTAAATTTTAAAAAATAGTCTACACGTACGAAAACATTCTTTCACAACCGCACACCACATCTCTCTCATACTATATCTTCCCTACAGCAGGAAATATTTGTGTATACTGAAAATTTTAATACAGGATACATTTCCAAGTGTTAAATTTGTTTTTAAAATTTGGTATGAATACATTGTGGGGAACTGTCGGTTAACTTCACTGAACAAAATTGTTTTAAGTGTACTGTTTTGAAAGACAAGATTAATTAGGGGAGAACTTTTCTCACAATAGAATTTGTAATGACTGAAATGTGTGAAAAATGTAGTTATCGATGTGTGACATTTTTCCTTGTAATAAAAGAAACAGAAAGATAAGAAATTTAACTTGAGTAGAAAATGGTTAGAAGTACTGTCATGCGCATTTGAAGAAGTATATCCCCCATTAAAATTAAAAATTATTGACTGAATGTGTGTTATGTCCATCAAAAATGCCGATGTAGAAAAGGAATTTTTATTTAATACAAGAAGTTCGAAAAAGAGAACACTAGGAATAAAAATTTAAATTTTTTCCGAAAAATATTCAGTTAACATAAAAATATCTTTTTATATGATTTTAATTAAAAAATAAATTAAAAAGTATTGAAATCGTTTTTTATGCTATTTTAAATTAAAAATATAACTGAATAGAGAAAGATCGGTTTTATTTCATAAATATAATCATTGTATGTAATATTTATTGTGCTATTGTTTAAAAATGAGATAGGGCCTTTGCTCTTTTACCTATTACTTTTTTAAAAAACAGGAAAGTGAGCGCGTTTTCTTACTCTCATATTCAAAAATGAATACAGGATGCTTTTTCTGGTTCAAATCGCAATACAAATATATATAATATATATATATATATATATATATATATATATATATATATATATATATATATATATATATATATATTAATTAATTTTAAAAATGACAGAAAAATAAATTTTCTTTGAAGAAAATATAATTATTTTTCAACTTCTAACATACTATTTATTTCATTTTTTTCCTCTTTTTTTTTTTTACCTTTCATTTCGTTTTTAATTTTACTGTGACTGAACATATAGGAGAAAGAAACACCCTATCTTTCAAAGAGGATTGATCAAGAGAGGATATATCTACGCTTTCAAAGAAGATTGCCCAAGGCAACTTAACAGCCAGCTGTAAACGATTGATCTCTTGGTTCTTACTTTTCAAAGGGGACCGAACTGGGTCATAAAATTTTCCCCGTTCGACCTCCCAAGTTCTAAAAAGGGGGAAAGAAAAAAAGTATGTTGCATTTTGAAAGGAATCGCAAAATAAGAGTTAAACGCTTTCGGAATAACTTTTCAGGAGGAAGGTATCCAGTTAGAGGGTTAAAGTGTAACAAATTCAAAACATCCACCACAACACCACAACGGATGGGCAATTTACCAAAACACCGTGTCACGCTGGAGAGACCTTTCTTCAGTTGCGGTATTGATTATGCTGGTCTTGTACTGATTAAATGCAACAAAGGTAGAGGGACTAAATCTACAAAAGGGTTACATTGCTTTATTTGTATGCTTAGCAACTAAAGCTTTTCATATTGAAGCAGTCGGAGACTTAACAACTGATTCCTTCATAGCTGCACTTCGTTGTTTTAGTGCTCGTCATTGTGCTCCCCGCCACATTTATAGAGACAATGGAACCAATTTTGTTGGAGCTCGTCGAAAACTTGACGAAATACGAATATTATGGCTTTCTTTACCAACTAATGAAGCCATCTCTTACTACTTATCCAAATCTTCAATAGATTGGCACTTTATTCCACCCTCATCTCCACATTTTGGAGGTATTTGGGAATCAGGAATTTGATCCGTCAAATTTCATCTGAAGAGAGTATTGGGAGAAACCATATTAACTTTTGAAGAGTTAACAACCTTGCTCGCACAAATCAAAGGATCACTAAGTTCCAGGCCTCTCTACTACGTTAATGACTCTGACATATATATAGAATGCATATCTACACTCACACCTTCATATTTCTTACAGATGATGTTCTTCTTTCAGTTCCTGAGGAGATTCCTTCTACCTCCAACCACAGAGATCGTTGGGTGTTGCTACAGAACATCAAACGAGGCTTTTGGAAGAAGTGGAGCTCCGAATTTATCTCTTCCTTACAACCTCGCAAGCAATGGCAGGACGCACAACCAAACTTGAAGGAAGATGACATCGTATTGATCAAAGAGGAGAGTCCTCCTACTACATGGCCAATGGCTCGAAATCTTCAAGTGCATCCAGGCAACGACGGACTGGTTCGAGTTGCAACTGTGAAGACCCAAGACTAAGTGTTAAAACGACATGTTCATAAACTTCCTATATATCCGAACTAGTTCGTATATAGGGTGGGAGTATGTTTCCTACACTCCTCACTTAACTGTAACTGAGTGCGCCATACTTTCCCGCCTTCCTACCCCAACGGAAACTTTGGAACCCCGTACCGGGACATTCTAAAAACTGGAAACGCAACGGACAGGCGCAAGGTCTTGTCCGCATTCAATCCGCAGCACCTTCAAAGGTGTAATTTTCATTTAACCGCATAACTAAGTGTAAACTTTAAATGTAAACATTTATTTTCTTGTAATATAAACATAAGTACTATCTCCATCTCTGACTGTTATTCGAACTCAACCAAAGGCATCAACCATCTTCAAGAATATATCTTATCGAAGGGGCAAAGTGATTTTCTTTACTTTTTTACAGAATGTATTTGATGTATACAACTGTTAATGGATTTAAACTCTTCGTGACTTCTATACTTATTTATGAGGCAATTTTTATAGTCTTCGTGAGAAATTTTACTTTTTAAAATAGATCTATGTACCCCTTTTGCTGTATTTTTTTCTAAAGTTTATGTTTTTATGCTGTACATTTTTGCATTCAGACCTACGAACTCAGTAACTACCATCCCATTTACCTCATCTGTCATTTTTCCGAGAACATTATTAGCTAAGGATTAAAAGAAAATGATTTGGAGGATAGCTATCTGTGTCAAATTTAATGGAATTATGAAACATATCTTTATATATATACATCTGAAGTTGAAATAATGTAACACAGAGTATATTTATCCGTAAGTAATAATTTGGCACGATTTTAATACATCCTTTTCCTTTAATTATAACGAAAATTGTATATTAAAATTTTGGAAATGTCTAAAATTGAAAACCCAACAAATATATGGGTCTTTTTAATAAAAAAGAAGTAGTTTTCTTTGAATATAGATACAAGGTCGTTGTTAATTATTTTATAAGCATAAAATGCTGGAGATGCTATCAATTTCTTAGCTCTTTTCTCTCTATTTAACCTTTAAACCTAATTGTACATATAACTTCAAATTTCTATAATGAAGAGCATGTTTAGAGTTTTATTTCTTAAGTTAGGAACCAATTTTTCCACAGATTTCGATTCTAAAATACTGAAATCTTTAGCAATATTTTTAGTATAGGGGGAACATTCAGAAACTCGTACTTGAACTTTTTCTGGAGCTAATGGATAGCAATTACGCAAATCGTGCAATTCATCTGGATATTCTAACTTAAAATATACAACTTATATCCGAATCGTCTGGTACATCGATGAAGTTAACGTATTCATCAGTGCAGGAAAAGTCGTGTAGACAAGTTTTGCGACATTGCTCAACGATATAAATTGTTTGCATCTAAATATATAATGTAACTACTAGGTAAGCTTGAATCATAGGTTGATAAAAACACATTGTTATCCTTAGCGTAGCGATGACCAATCATCATAACACCTCCGCTAATTCCTTTTTCAATGAATAAATGCATGTCTATATCAGTTAAAAGTTCCAAACATACTTTTGTTATTTTATAAGACAAGCTTGCCATACCAAACCAGGAATCGTATATGTAATACATGGATCAATTTTGCAGTAATTCTGGCATAGAGTTTTAAAGTTTTCAAATATGTCTGAAAATAATACGTCTACGGTTACACACAAATCATGATAATCTCCCAATATACGCATTTGAAACATATTCCATATATGGTGAGCATATTTGTAGTCTTCTCCGGATACATTCTTATCTGTTCGACTGTTGAAAAAACTTGATTGAGGAGGGAGCTGTGTTTCATAAAATTTAGAAAAGGAATCAAAATATTCATATGAATAGCAAACTTTTCTAGTTATAAATTGTGCATTACTTGCAAAATTCCTATCCCAAAGATGAAATTGACAAGGCATTAGATTTCGGCAAATTTCTCTAGAAAAGTATTTAAAAATTGAAAAGAGTCGATGAAACGTAATGACCTTAGAGTAAAAAACAAATAAATTCACTATTTTCGGGAATGCATTGAATTCTCTTTTCTCTATTTCTCTTTTTGCTATTTTTCGGGAGAATGCATTGAATGCATTGAAAAAAGACAAATCAAAATCTTTAGTTTATTTTTTTTAAATCAAATTCAATTTAATTATGTCAAATGATCCAAATGAAGCACAAGGAAGTACACAACACAGATATTTAAATGCAATTTTGAATCTAAAGGATTTATAACCTATTTCAGCTACCATAAACCTATTCTTTTCTTCTTAGGATACACTTAATTCCCAAATATGATTGTACATTTAGCACAAAAATATTACGTTATGAGTACAGATATATGAATAAATAATTTTATAGGACGATACTAACATCTTTTGGTTCTTTATTCACTTATCTAACCCCTGAAATAACATTACAAAATTTGAAGTTATCAGTTCTAACGTGTGGTCATAAGCACACAAACACGATCTTTTCTTTTAACCGAAGTTTTCTGTTTTTACCCGCGATTACCGAATTTCAAAGAAAAATAAATTTTTTCCAGTCAAATTTAATTATTTACATTAAATTGTTAGGATATTATCGTGTTAATACATTTTAAATATAGCGAAATGTATTAAAAATAAAAACTTTCAGAGAAATATTTAAAAATTAATAGTAAGTAATAGTATAATACAGAGTATGGTCAAATCTCAGGGATTTATATTTTAGAGTCAAACAAATATTAGTAGAGGTACAATTAACATAAAATTAATCAATTTCATTTATGGCTTATTTACATCCTATTTTTTGGAAGACAGTTATTTTTTGCCGAATGTCCTAATGAATTTGAAACGCATTCAAGTGACGAGAACGACTCTTGAGCTAGTATGCGCTCCTACAAAATTCCTCACTTTGTGAAAACTTTTAGCATCGATAAATTAAACGTATGTTGGCTCTTCCTTATGACGAGTATTTAGTGGACGCGGGCTCGAACCCCATTCATTACGGTCGGCAACAACCTCTCAATTAAATAGATTATTAATAGATTATTAATAGATTTCAAAAAATATTTTAATCGGATTACTTTGTAATTAAATTTCAGTAAATTTTACGGTTAGAGTAATCGTTTAATTCCGAAAAAAAGGCATAAATGTTAACAGAAAAAACCATAAAATTTACAGTATGTATTTGATATTGAAAGACAATAAATAAAAAATTAAATTTTCAGCAGAGATTTAAAATTTCGAATTTTAACCCTCAATTGGACAGAACGGATTTTTTTCCGCCCTAATAGAGAGGCTTCGAAAATGGACTGCACGGATTTTTCTGCCTTCAAGTAACGTTTTCAAAAGCGGATTAGCCGCACTTTTCTGAAATCCTTTCCCCCTTTTAAGGTTTAACATCTTTAAAAATAATGAGGGACGGAGGAAGCAACACAGCAGAAGTTTTATGGCTCGCAGAGAACCCCGTGTTTGAACCCCCAATCGTAAAAAAAAAATCGGGGAGAAATTTCTTTACAACCCAAGAAGTGTGTGTTTCTTTGCTAGCTTGTATTTTAAAAGTTTCCAAAATTCCCAACGCATAAGTAAAATATGTTACAATTCCCTTTTGGTTTCCTATTAATTTCAAACTGTAACAAGTTGGGGCTTGTCAGGGCAATCTGCTATTTTATATAGTTAGACAAATTATATCTTTTTTTTTTAAGTATATTCTCTTTCGCTTCATTTTTCTTATTCAAAGCTTTCAGTTTTTTGAAACATGATTATTTTATTATAAGATACCGAAAAAATTAATAAAACATCAAACTCTTTAAAATTTGGAACCTTTTCAATTTTCCAACCACTAAAAATGAATAAATTTAAACTTCATCAAATCATTTGAAACATTTTCTTACACTTTGATAAAAATAATAACGAAAAAAAACTAATTAAGATTTATTAGTTTTTTTTTTTTTTAGATTTCAAAGCCTAAGTGTTCAGGGAAGTTTAAGTACAGTGCCTGGTTATATATTGTTAAAATACACCGAATTATATTTGAATTTTAAGTGCTTGAACTTCAGTATACATCAAAGACAACATGAATGAAGATTTTCACACATTTTTTTTATAACTTGAATGTTTGAATAAATGGTAATCAAAAATATACGGAAACATTTACAGTAGACATTTATGCATATAAATAAACATAAAAACCAATTTTAAATTCGAGCTATTGAAAAACATACGAATTATATATTGTTCAAAAATATCTATTTATACAAAATACCTCAACATTTATCTTTTTTTAAAGGCTAACTGAATAAGTAATTAAAATCTGGATATGTTTTGAAATCTCGACCTTATAAAGCTAGAAATTTTATGTTAGAAATTCCATTTGAAATTTCGAAAAAAAAAAAAAATGCATCGCGCAGTTAAGAATTATTTACCATAAGTTTTAGCAATTGTTTGAGTATAATAAAAATTTCAAATTTTATTATATAGCTTCTTTGGTATATTTTAATATATTTCGGCCGCGGTAGCCGAGTGGTATAGGTATCGGAACGTGGCTTGCTTTGTCACGAGTTCGGGCCCAGTACCACTAAAGACCCGCCGTGTAGGGCAGCGATGCACGTTAAATCTAACGACAGCTGAAACGTCCTCCCGTTGGTGTGGTGGGGTAGTTAGGAGAGGGGGATGCCAGCTCAGGTGTCGTCCACGTCACTTGACCATGGTTCAAAATTACGTGGTCGGTCGCCAAAACCCCTCGTGTAGCTGAACAGTGCGACGTTAATATTCAATCATTCATTTAATATATTTCGAAGATTTCATACAATTCGGTTGAAAACCGCATGCTAAGAGCAAAAAATATACTAAAAAAAAATTGATGAATATACAATTACAATACATTCTTACATAGAGAAGCAAAACTGAGAAGCTAAAGCGTAGGAATAAAAAATTTTGAGTATATCTGAAGTAGTTTTCGAAATATTTATTTTAAAGTTTAGAATATTTGTGTGCGTTATGTTATACTTGATATCAATTAAATGGTTAAAAATAATGTGTCTTAATATTAGTCATGTAATCGTTTGATGACACATTCATATACTAATAAAATTATCATGGTCATTGATGCGAATGTCAAAAATTTTATGTAATTTTAAATTCAGACATTAAGATATTGATGTAGAAAATATAAAACGACAATCTAAAATACATGAAAAATACAGTCTGCTATAAAATGATCTTGACAAACAAAATCCGGCATTTTCACTTACTATGGCAGAGCCGGCTTAGTCAGGGCGATCTAGAAAAACAGAGAGAGAACCGCGGTTTTGATGGATGCCGCTCTAGCTTTTTAAAGCTCCCAGGAAAATTATATATATATATATATATATATATATATATATATATATATAAATTACAAATGCAAAAATAAATCTTGTAATTTTCCATACATTTTTATAACAACGAATTGTGGAATTGGCTTCCAAAACATTGTGGTGTTTGTCAATATCTAAGGTAACCAACCCTACTTTAGATAGATTTGTACTACTTTTTCGTAACCGTATTCCTTTTAAAATTAATTCGTGCAGCCGAAATACACCTTTTGTACCCTTAAAAATTTATGTTAACTATAACGGTTAATTTTAATTTATGCAACTTGTGAAATGTTCATAATTAACCATTTCCGTCTAAACAGTTTACATGAAAAAAAAAAAAGTTTACACTCCCTCATTCATTAGGGATTTATATAAGATTCTAACATTAAATTTTATTTTTCACCGAATAGGATTGAGTGGAAGTGTATAGTGCTTCCACACCACAGGTCTGGGGTTCTGTTAACGGGCTGCGCAAGGTCTACTCTGCCTTTCATCCCCGCTACATTGGGTCGATAAATGAGTACCAAGCTTGCTTCGGGTCTTAAACACTGAAGGTCTCTCTTCAGACATACCATCAAATCGGGACATTTGTTCATGCACCTCAGCGTCCAATGGCCACGTGTATTATGATGGGCACAGTAGTTCCTGGCCCTCATGGATTGTTGTGCTTCTGAGTTTGAGTCTTAAGTTTGAGGATTACCTCACTTTGGGGATACCCCTTAGATAAACATGTATTTCCACTCATTTGCAATTAAACATTTTTCTTTTAATTACGTTTATTTCAGAAGGAAGTTTGATTTCTCAAATGTATTTGCTTAATAACTTGTATATTTGGGTATTATTTAAAAATCTGATCAGTCCAAAATTACATGTTTTTAGCTCCTCTAAAAGCTTTTAGCATTTTACAACTGATCTTACAATCCATATACGTTTTATAGTAGTATATTTAAAAATGATAAGGACATTTTTACGACTGTGTGAGCTGTTATGCCTCGTTTATAAATATAAAAAATTGCATTCAGCTACAGTTTTTAAAATGTACAGAAATAAGTGGAGCAACAGGATACTTACATATTATGAATATTTTTGACTGCAGTAAGATATATCTATATTTCAGTTTCTTTACAATTTGAATAGAAGTTGTAAGCCATTTTGCGAATAGTTTGATATTGAGTATAAATCCATAGGCTGTTTAATATTGTAAAGTGTTTTACTTTGATACCAGCACACATTAAAATAAGGCTCATTTGCAGTTATATGTTCAGCTTCATTGATATTTAAATTTTAAAAAATAGTCTACACGTACGAAAACATTCTTTCACAACCGCACACCACATCTCTCTCTCATACTATATCTTCCCTACAGCAGGAAATATTTGTGTATACTGAAAATTTTAATACAGGATACATTTCCAAGTGTTAAATTTGTTTTTAAAATTTGGTATGAATACATTGTGGGGAACTGTCGGTTAACTTCACTGAACAAAATTGTTTTAAGAGTACTGTTTTGAAAGACAAGATTAATTAGGGAGAACTTTTCTCACAATAGAATTTGTAATGACTGAATTGTGGGAAAATGTAGTTATCGATGTGTGACATTTTTTTCACTGTAATAAAAGAAACAGAAAGATAAGAAATTTAACTTGAGTAGAAAATGGTTAGAAGTACTGCCATGCGCATTTGAAGAAGTATATCCCCCATTAAAATTAAAAATTATTGACTGAATGTGTGTTATGTCCATCACAAATGCCGATGTAGAAAAGAAATTTTTATTAAATACAAGAAGTTCGAAAAGGAGAACGCTAGGAAGAAAAATTTAAATTTTTTCCGAAAAATATTCAGTTAACATAAAAATATCTTTTATATGATTTTAATTAAAATAAATTAAAAGTATTTAAATCCTTTTTTATGCTATTTTAAATTAAAAATATAACTGAATAGAGAAAGATCGGTTTTATTTCATAAATATAATCATTGTATGTAATATTTATTGTGCTATTGTTTAAAAATGAGATAGGGCCTTTGCTCTTTTTACCTCATTACTTTTTTAAAAAACAGGAAAGTGAGCGCGTTTTCTTACTCTCATATTCAAAAATGAATACAGGATGCTTTTTTCTGGTTCAAATCGCAATACCAAATATATATATATATATATATATATATATATATATATATATATATATATTATTTTTAAAAAAAAAAATGACAGAAAAATAAATTTTCTTTGAAGAAAATATAATTATTTTTCAACTTCTAACATACTATTTATTTCATTTTTTCCTCTTTTTTTTACCTTTCATTTCGTTTTTAATTTTACTGTGACTGAACATATAGGAGAAAGAAACACCCTATCTTTCAAAGAGGATTGATCAAGAGAGGATATATCTACGCTTTCAAAGAAGATTGCCCAAGGCAACTTAACAGCCAGCTGTAAACGATTGATCTCTTGGTTCTTACTTTTCAAAGGGGACCGAACTGGGTCGTAAAATTTTCCCCGTTCGACCTCCCAAGTTCTAAAAGGGGAAAGAAAAAAGTATGTTGCATTTTTGAAAGGAATCGCAAAATAAGAGTTAAACGCTTTCGGAATAACTTTTCAGGAGGAAGGTATCCAGTTAGAGGGTTAAAGTGTAACAAATTCAAAACATCCACCACAACACCACAACGGATGGGCAATTTACCAAAACACCGTGTCACGCTGGAGAGACCTTTCTTCAGTTGCGGTATTGATTATGCTGGTCTTGTACTGATTAAATGCAACAAAGGTAGAGGGACTAAATCTACAAATAACATTGCTTTATTTGTATGCTTAGCAACTAAAGCTTTTCATATTGAAGCAGTCGGAGACTTAACAACTGTTTCCTTCATAGCTGCACTTCGTTGTTTTAGTGCTCGTCATGGTGCTCCCCGCCACATTTATAGAGACAATGGAACCAATTTTGTTGGAGCTCGTCGAAAACTTGACGAAATACGAATATCATGGCTTTCTTTACCAACTAATGAAGCCATCTCTTACTACTTATCCAAATCTTCAATAGATTGGCACTTTATTCCACCCTCATCACCACATTTTGGAGGTATTTGGGAATCAGGAATTTGATCCATCAAATTTCATCTGAAGAGAGTATTGGGAGAAACCATATTTACTTTTGAAGAGTTAACAACCTTGCTCACACAAATCAAAGGATCACTAAATTCCAGGCCTCTCTACTACGTTAATGACTCTGACATAGAATGCATATCTACACTCACACCTTCATATTTTCTTACAGATGATGTTCTTCTTTCAGTTCCTGAGGAGATTCCTTCAACCTCCAACCACAGAGATCGTTGGGAGTTGCTACAGAACATCAAACGAGGCTTTTGGAAGAAGTGGAGCTCCGAATTTATCTCTTCCTTACAACCTCGCAAGCAATGGCAGGACGCACAACCAAACTTGAAGGAAGATGACATCGTATTGATCAAAGAGGAGAGTCCTCCTACTACATGGCCAATGGCTCAAATCTTCAAGTGCATCAGGCAACGACGGACTGGTTCGAGTTGCAACTGTGAAGACCAAGACTAAGTGTTAAAACGACATGTTCATAAACTTCCTATATATCCGAACTAGTTCGTATATAGGGTGGGAGTATGTTTCCTACACTCCTCACTTAACTGTAACTGAGTGCGCCATACTTTCCCGCCTTCCTACCCCAACGGAAACTTTGGAACCCCGTACCGGGACATTCTAAAAACTGGAAACGCAACGGACAGGCGCAAGGTCTTGTCCGCATTCAATCCGCAGCACCTTCAAAGGTGTAATTTTCATTTAACCGCATAACTAAGTGTAAACTTTAAATGTAAACATTTATTTTCTTGTAATATAAACATAAGTACTATCTCCATCTCTGACTGTTATTCGAACTCAACCAAAGGCATCAACCATCTTCAAGAATATATCTTATCGAAGGGGCAAAGTGATTTTTCTTTACTTTTTACAGAATGTATTTGATGTATACAACTGTTAATGGATTTAAACTCTTCGTGACTTCTATACTTATTTATGAGGCAATTTTTATAGTCTTCGTGAGAAATTTTACTTTTTAAAATAGATCTATGTACCCCTTTTGCTGTATTTTTTTCTAAAGTTTATGTTTTTATGCTGTACATTTTTGCATTCAGACCTACGAACTCAGTAACTACCATCCCATTTACCTCATCTGTCATTTTTCCGAGAACATTATTAGCTAAGGATTAAAAAGAAAAGGATTTGGAGGATAGCTATCTGTGTCAAATTTAATGGAATTATGAAACATATCTTTATATATATACATCTGAAGTTGAAATAATGTAACACAGAGTATATTTATCCGTAAGTAATAATTTGGCACGATTTTAATACATCCTTTTCCTTTAATTATAACGAAAATTGTATATTAAAATTTTGGAAATGTCTAAAATTGAAAACCCAACAAATATATGGGTCTTTTTAATAAAAAAGAAGTAGTTTTCTTTGAATATAGATACAAGGTCGTTGTTAATTATTTTATAAGCATAAAATGCTGGAGATGCTATCAATTTCTTAGCTCTTTTCTCTCTATTTAACCTTTAAACCTAATTGTACATATAACTTCAAATTTCTATAATGAAGAGCATGTTTAGAGTTTTATTTCTTAAGTTAGGAACCAATTTTTCCACAGATTTCGATTCTAAAATACTGAAATCTTTAGCAATATTTTTAGTATAGGGGGAACATTCAGAAACTCGTACTTGAACTTTTTCTGGAGCTAATGGATAGCAATTACGCAAATCGTGCAATTCATCTGGATATTCTAACTTAAAATATACAACTTATATCCGAATCGTCTGGTACATCGATGAAGTTAACGTATTCATCAGTGCAGGAAAAGTCGTGTGTAGACAAGTTTTGCGACATTGCTCAACGATATAAATTGTTTGCATCTAAATATATAATGTAACTACTAGGTAAGCTTGAATCATAGGTTGATAAAAACACATTGTTATCCTTAGCGTAGCGATGACCAATCATCGCAACACCTCCGCTAATTCCTTTTTCAATGAATAAATGCATGTCTATATCAGTTAAAAGTTCCAAACATACTTTTGTTATTTTATAAGACAAGCTTGCCATACCAAACCAGGAATCGTATATGTATTACATGGATCAATTTTGCAGTAATTCTGGCATAGAGTTTTAAAGTTTTCAAATATGTCTGAAAATAATACGTCTACGGTTACACACAAATCATGATAATCTCCCAATATACGCATTTGAAACATATTCCATATATGGTGAGCATATTTGTAGTCTTCTCCGGATACATTCTTATCTGTTCGACTGTTGAAAAAACTTGATTGAGGAGGGAGCTGTGTTTCATAAAATTTAGAAAAGGAATCAAAATATTCATATGAATAGCAAACTTTTCTAGTTATAAATTGTGCATTACTTGCAAAATTCCTATCCCAAAGATGAAATTGACAAGGCATTAGATTTCGGCAAATTTCTCTAGAAAAGTATTTAAAAATTGAAAAGTCGATGAAACGTAATGACCTTAGAGTAAAAAACAAATAAATTCACTATTTTCGGGAATGCATTGAATTCTCTTTTCTCTTTTCTCTTTTTGCTATTTTTCGGGAGAATGCATTGAATGCATTGAAAAGACAAATCAAAATCTTTAGTTTATTTTTTTAAATCAAATTCAATTTAATTATGTCAAATGATCCAAATGAAGCACAAGGAAGTACACAACACAGATATTTAAATGCAATTTTGAATCTAAAGGATTTATAACCTATTTCAGCTACCATAAACCTATTCTTTTCTTCTTAGGATACACTTAATTCCCAAATATGATTGTACATTTAGCACAAAAATATTACGTTATGAGTACAGATATATGAATAAATAATTTTATAGGACGATACTAACATCTTTTGGTTCTTTATTCACTTATCTAACCCCTGAAATAACATTACAAAATTTGAAGTTATCAGTTCTAACGTGTGGTCATAAGCACACAAACACGATCTTTTTCTTTTAACCGAAGTTTTCTGTTTTTACCCGCGATTACCGAATTTCAAAGAAAAATAAATTTTTTCCAGTCAAATTTAATTATTTACATTAAATTGTTAGGATATTATCGTGTTAATACATTTTAAATATAGCGAAATGTATTAAAAATAAAAACTTTCAGAGAAATATTTAAAAATTAATAGTAAGTAATAGTATAATACAGAGTATGGTCAAATCTCAGGGATTTATATTTTAGAGTCAAACAAATATTAGTAGAGGTACAATTAACATAAAATTAATCAATTTCATTTATGGCTTATTTACATCCTATTTTTTGGAAGACAGTTATTTTTTGCCGAATGTCCTAATGAATTTGAAACGCATTCAAGTGACGAGAACGACTCTTGAGCTAGTATGCGCTCCTACAAAATTCCTCACTTTGTAGAAAACTTTTAGCATCGATAAATTAAACGTATGTTGGCTCTTCCTTATGACGAGTATTTAGTGGACGCGGGCTCGAACCCCCATTCATTACGGTCGGCAACAACCTCTCAATTAAATAGATTATTAATAGATTATTAATAGATTTCAAAAAATATTTTAATCGGATTACTTTGTAATTAAATTTCAGTAAATTTTACGGTTAGAGTAATCGTTTAATTCCGAAAAAAAGGCATAAATGTTAACAGAAAAAACCATAAAATTTACAGTATGTATTTGATATTGAAAGACAATAAATAAAAAATTAAATTTTCAGCAGAGATTTAAAATTTCGAATTTTAACCCTCCAATTGGACAGAACGGATTTTTCCGCCCTACTAGAGAGGCTTCGAAAATGGACTGCACGGATTTTTCTGCCTTCAAGTAACGTTTTCAAAAGCGGATTAGCCGCACTTTTCTGAAATCCTTTCCCCCTTTTAAGGTTTAACATCTTTAAAAATAATGAGGGACGGAGGAAGCAACACAGCAGAAGTTTTATGGCTCGCAGAGAACCCCGTGTTTTGAACCCCCAATCGTAAAAAATCGGGGAGAAATTTCTTTACAACCCAAGAAGTGTGTGTTTCTTTGCTAGCTTGTATTTTAAAAGTTTCCAAAATTCCCAACGCATAAGTAAAATATGTTACAATTCCCTTTTGGTTTCCTATTAATTTCAAACTGTAACAAGTTGGGGCTTGTCAGGGCAATCTGCTATTTTATATAGTTAGACAAATTATATCTTTTTTAAGTATATTCTCTTTCGCTTCATTTTTCTTATTCAAAGCTTTCAGTTTTGAAACATGATTATTTTATTATAAGATACCGAAAAAATTAATAAAACATCAAACTCTTTAAAATTTGGAACCTTTTCAATTTTCCAACCACTAAAAATGAATAAATTTAAACTTCATCAAATCATTTGAAACATTTTCTTACACTTTGATAAAAATAATAACGAAAAAAAAAACTAATTAAGATTTATTAGTTTTTTTTTTTTTTAGATTTCAAAGCCTAAGTGTTCAGGGAAGTTTAAGTACAGTGCCTGGTTATATATTGTTAAAATACACCGAATTATATTTGAATTTTAAGTGCTTGAACTTCAGTATACATCAAAGACAACATGAATGAAGATTTTCACACATTTTTTTATAAACTTGAATGTTTGAATAAATGGTAATCAAAAATATACGGAAACATTTACAGTAGACATTTATGCATATAAATAAACATAAAAACCAATTTTAAATTCGAGCTATTGAAAAACATACGAATTATATATTGTTCAAAAAATATCTATTTATACAAAATACCTCAACATTTATCTTTTTTAAAGGCTAACTGAATAAGTAATTAAAATCTGGATATGTTTTGAAATCTCGACCTTATAAAGCTAGAAATTTTATGTTAGAAATTCCATTTGAAATTTCGAAAAAAAAATGCATCGCGCAGTTAAAATTATTTACCATAAGTTTTAGCAATTGTTTGAGTATAATAAAAATTTCAAATTTTATTATATAGCTTCTTTGGTATATTTTAATATATTTCGGCCGCGGTAGCCGAGTGGTATAGGTATCGGAACGTGGCTTGCTTTGTCACGAGTTCGGGCCCAGTACCACTAAAGACCCGCCGTGTAGGGCAGCGATGCACGTTAAATCTAACGACAGCTGAAACGTCCTCCCGTTGGTGTGGTGGGGTAGTTAGGAGAGGGGGATGCCAGCTCAGGTGTCGTCCACGTCACTTGACCATGGTTCAAAATTACGTGGTCGGTCGCCAAAACCCCTCGTGTAGCTGAACAGTGCGACGTTAATATTCAATCATTCATTTAATATATTTCGAAGATTTCATACAATTCGGTTGAAAACCGCATGCTAAGAGCAAAAAATATACTAAAAAAATTGATGAATATACAATTACAATACATTCTTACATAGAGAAGCAAAACTGAGAAGCTAAAGCGTAGGAATAAAAAATTTTGAGTATATCTGAAGTAGTTTTCGAAATATTTATTTTAAAGTTTAGAATATTTGTGTGCGTTATGTTATACTTGATATCAATTAAATGGTTAAAATAATGTGTCTTAATATTAGTCATGTAATCGTTTGATGACACATTCATATACTAATAAAATTATCATGGTCATTGATGCGAATGTCAAGAATTTTATGTAATTTTAAATTCAGACATTAAGATATTGATGTAGAAAATATAAAGCGACAATCTAAAATACATGAAAAATACAGTCTGCTATAAAATGATCTTGACAAACAAAATCCGGCATTTTCACTTACTATGGCAGAGCCGGCTTAGTCAGGGGCGATCTAGAAAAACAGAGAGAGAACCGCGGTTTTGATGGATGCCGCTCTAGCTTTTAAAGCTCCCAGGAAAAATTATATATATATATATATATATATATATATATATATAAATTACAAATGCAAAAATAAATCTTGTAATTTTCCATACATTTTTATAACAACGAATTGTGGAATTGGCTTCCAAAACATTGTGGTGTTTGTCAATATCTAAGGTAACCAACCCTACTTTAGTTAGATTTGTACTACTTTTTCGTAACCGTATTCCTTTTAAAATTAATTCATGCAGCCGAAATACACCTTTTGTACCCTTAAAAATTTATGTTAACTATAACGGTTAATTTTAATTTATGCAACTTGTGAAATGTTCATAATTAACCATTTCCGTCTAAACAGTTTACATGAAAAAAAGTTTACACTCCCTCATTCATTAGGGATTTATATAAGATTCTAACATTAAATTTTATTTTTCACCGAATAGGATTGAGTGGAAGTGTATAGTGCTTCCACACCACAGGTCTGGGGTTCTGTTAACGGGCTGCGCAAGGTCTACTCTGCCTTTCATCCCCGCTACATTGGGTCGATAAATGAGTACCAAGCTTGCTTCGGGTCTTAAACACTGAAGGTCTCTCTTCAGACATACCATCAAATCGGGACATTTGTTCATGCACCTCAGCGTCCAATGGCCACGTGTATTATGATGGGCACAGTAGTTCCTGGCCCTCATGGATTGTTGTGCTTCTGAGTTTGAGTCTTAAGTTTGAGGATTACCTCACTTTGGGGATACCCCTTAGATAAACATGTATTTCCACTCATTTGCAATTAAACATTTTTCTTTTAATTACGTTTATTTCAGAAGGAAGTTTGATTTCTCAAATGTATTTGCTTAATAACTTGTATATTTGGGTATTATTTAAAAATCTTGATCAGTCCAAAATTACATGTTTTTATCTCCTCTAAAAGCTTTTAGCATTTTACAACTGATCTTACAATCCATATACGTTTTATAGTAGTATATTTAAAAATGATAAGGACATTTTTACGACTGTGTGAGCTGTTATGCCTCGTTTATAAATATAAAAAATTGCATTCAGCTACAGTTTTTAAAATGTACAGAAATAAGTGGAGCAACAGGATACTTACATATTATGAATATTTTTGACTGCAGTAAGATATATCTATATTTCAGTTTCTTTACAATTTGAATAGAAGTTGTAAGCCATTTTGCGAATAGTTTGATATTGAGTATAAATCCATAGGCTGTTTAATATTGTAAAGTGTTTTACTTTGATACCAGCACACATTAAAATAAGGCTCATTTGCAGTTATATGTTCAGCTTCATTGATATTTAAATTTTAAAAAATAGTCTACACGTACGAAAACATTCTTTCACAACCGCACACCACATCTCTCTCATACTATATCTTCCCTACAGCAGGAAATATTTGTGTATACTGAAAATTTTAATACAGGATACATTTCCAAGTGTTAAATTTGTTTTTAAAATTTGGTATGAATACATTGTGGGGAACTGTCGGTTAACTTCACTGAACAAAATTGTTTTAAGTGTACTGTTTTGAAAGACAAGATTAATTAGGGAGAACTTTTCTCACAATAGAATTTGTAATGACTGAAATGTGTGAAAATGTAGTTATCGATGTGTGACATTTTTCCTTGTAATAAAAGAAACAGAAAGATAAGAAATTTAACTTGAGTAGAAAATGGTTAGAAGTACTGTCATGCGCATTTGAAGAAGTATATCCCCCATTAAAATTAAAAATTATTGACTGAATGTGTGTTATGTCCATCAAAAATGCCGATGTAGAAAAGGAATTTTTATTTAATACAAGAAGTTCGAAAAAGAGAACACTAGGAATAAAAATTTAAATTTTTTCCGAAAAATATTCAGTTAACATAAAAATATCTTTTATATGATTTTAATTAAAATAAATTAAAAGTATTGAAATCGTTTTTTATGCTATTTTAAATTAAAAATATAACTGAATAGAGAAAGATCGGTTTTATTTCATAAATATAATCATTGTATGTAATATTTATTGTGCTATTGTTTAAAAATGAGATAGGGCCTTTGCTCTTTTTACCTATTACTTTTTTAAAAAACAGGAAAGTGAGCGCGTTTTCTTACTCTCATATTCAAAAATGAATACAGGATGCTTTTTTCTGGTTCAAATCGCAATACCAAATATATATATATATATATATATATATATATATATATATATATATATATTTTATAATATATATATATATAAAAATGACAGAAAAATAAATTTTCTTTGAAGAAAATATAATTATTTTTCAACTTCTAACATACTATTTATTTCATTTTTTCCTCTTTTTTTTTTTTTTTTACCTTTCATTTCGTTTTTAATTTTACTGTGACTGAACATATAGGAGAAAGAAACACCCTATCTTTCAAAGAGGATTGATCAAGAGAGGATATATCTACGCTTTCAAAGAAGATTGCCCAAGGCAACTTAACAGCCAGCTGTAAACGATTGATCTCTTGGTTCTTACTTTTCAAAGGGGACCGAACTGGGTCGTAAAATTTTCCCCGTTCGACCTCCCAAGTTCTAAAAGGGGGAAAGAAAAAAAGTATGTTGCATTTTTGAAAGGAATCGCAAAATAAGAGTTAAACGCTTTCGCAATAACTTTTCAGGAGGAAGGTATCCAGTTAGAGGGTTAAAGTGTAACAAATTCAAAACATCCACCACAACACCACAACGGATGGGCAATTTACCAAAACACCGTGTCACGCTGGAGAGACCTTTCTTCAGTTGCGGTATTGATTATGCTGGTCTTGTACTGATTAAATGCAACAAAGGTAGAGGGACTAAATCTACAAAGGGTTACATTGCTTTATTTGTATGCTTAGCAACTAAAGCTTTTCATATTGAAGCAGTCGGAGACTTAACAACTGATTCCTTCATAGCTGCACTTCGTTGTTTTAGTGCTCGTCATTGTGCTCCCCGCCACATTTATAGAGACAATGGAACCAATTTTGTTGGAGCTCGTCGAAAACTTGACGAAATACGAATATTATGGCTTTCTTTACCAACTAATGAAGCCATCTCTTACTACTTATCCAAATCTTCAATAGATTGGCACTTTATTCCACCCTCATCTCCACATTTTGGAGGTATTTGGGAATCAGGAATTTGATCCGTCAAATTTCATCTGAAGAGAGTATTGGGAGAAACCATATTAACTTTTGAAGAGTTAACAACCTTGCTCGCACAAATCAAAGGATCACTAAGTTCCAGGCCTCTCTACTACGTTAATGACTCTGACATATATATAGAATGCATATCTACACTCACACCTTCATATTTCTTACAGATGATGTTCTTCTTTCAGTTCCTGAGGAGATTCCTTCTACCTCCAACCACAGAGATCGTTGGGTGTTGCTACAGAACATCAAACGAGGCTTTTGGAAGAAGTGGAGCTCCGAATTTATCTCTTCCTTACAACCTCGCAAGCAATGGCAGGACGCACAACCAAACTTGAAGGAAGATGACATCGTATTGATCAAAGAGGAGAGTCCTCCTACTACATGGCCAATGGCTCGAAATCTTCAAGTGCATCCAGGCAACGACGGACTGGTTCGAGTTGCAACTGTGAAGACCCAAGACTAAGTGTTAAAACCACATGTTCATAAACTTCCTATATATCCGAACTAGTTCGTATATAGGGTGGAGTATGTTTCCTACACTCCTCACTTAACTGTAACTGAGTGCGCCATACTTTCCCGCCTTCCTACCCCAACGGAAACTTTGGAACCCCGTACCGGGACATTCTAAAAACTGGAAACGCAACGGACAGGCGCAAGGTCTTGTCCGCATTCAATCCGCAGCACCTTCAAAGGTGTAATTTTCATTTAACCGCATAACTAAGTAAACTTTAAATGTAAACATTTATTTTCTTGTAATATAAACATAAGTACTATCTCCATCTCTGACTGTTATTCGAACTCAACCAAAGGCATCAACCATCTTCAAGAATATATATCTTATCGAAGGGGCAAAGTGATTTTTCTTTACTTTTTACAGAATGTATTTGATGTATACAACTGTTAATGGATTTAAACTCTTCGTGACTTCTATACTTATTTATGAGGCAATTTTTATAGTCTTCGTGAGAAATTTTACTTTTTAAAATAGATCTATGTACCCCTTTTGCTGTATTTTTTTCTAAAGTTTATGTTTTTATGCTGTACATTTTTGCATTCAGACCTACGAACTCAGTAACTACCATCCCATTTACCTCATCTGTCATTTTTCCGAGAACATTATTAGCTAAGGATTATAAAGAAAATGATTTGGAGGATAGCTAGCTGTGTCAAATTTAATGGAATTATGAAACATATCTTTATATATATACATCTGAAGTTGAAATAATGTAACACAGAGTATATTTATCCGTAAGTAATAATTTGGCACGATTTTAATACATCCTTTTCCTTTTTAATTATAACGAAAATTGTATATTAAAATTTTGAAATGTCTAAAATTGAAAACTTAACAAATATAAGGGTATTTTTAATAAAATAGAAGTAGATTTCTTTGAATAGATACAAGGTCGTTATTAATTATTTTATAAGCATAAAATGCTAGAGATGCTATCAATTTCTTAACTCTTTTCTCTCTATTTAACCTTTAAACCTAATTGTACATATAACTTCAAATTTCTATAATGAAGAGCATGTTTAGAGTTTTATTTCTTAAGTTAGGAACCAATTTTTCCACAGATTTCGATTCTAAAATACTGAAATCTTTAGCAATATTTTTAGTATAGGGGGAACATTCAGAAACTCGTACTTGAACTTTTTCTGGAGCTAATGGATAGCAATTACGCAAATCGTGCAATTCATCTGGATATTCTAACTTAAAATAACAACTTATATCCGAATCGTCTGGTACATCGATGAAGTTAACGTATTCATCTTTACAGGAAAAGTCGTGTGTAGGCAAGTTTTGCGACGTTGCTCAACCATATAGATTGTTTGCATCTAAATATAAAATGTAACTACTAGGTAAGCTTCAATCATAGGTTGATAAAAACACATTGTTATCCTTAGCGTAGCGATGACCAATCATCGCAACACCTCCGCTAATTCCTTTTTCAATGAATAAATGCATGTCTATATCAGTTAAAAGTTCCAAACATACCTTTGTTATTTTATAAGACAAGCTTGCCATACCAAACCAGGAATCGTATATGTATTACATGGATCAATTTTGTAGTAATTCTGGCATAGAGTTCTAAAGTTTTCAAATATGTCTGAAAATAATACGTCTACGGTTACACACAAATCATGATAATCTCCCAATATACGCATTTGAAACATATTCCATATACGGTGAGCATATTTGTAGTCTTCTCCGGATACATTCTTATCTGTTCGACTGTTGAAAAAACTTGATTGAGGAGGGAGCTGCGTTTCATAAAATTTAGAAAAGGAATCAAAATATTCATATGAATAGCAAACTTTTCTAGTTATAAATTGTGCATTACTTGCAAAATTCCTATCCCAAAGATAAAATTGACAAGGCTTTAGATTTCGGCAAATTTCTCTAGAAAAGTATTTAAAAATTGAAAAGCGTCGATGAAACGTAATGACAGAGTAAAAAGAAATAAACTTTTCACTATTTTCGGGAATGCATTGAATTCTCTTTTCTCTTTTTCTCTTTTTGCTATTTTTCGGGAGAGTGCATTGAATGCATTGAAAAAGACAAATCAAAATCTTTAGTTTATTTTTTTTTTTTAAATCAAATTCAATTTAATTATGTCAAATGATCCAAATGAAGCACAAGGAAGTACACAACACAGATATTTAAATGCAATTTTGAATCTAAAGGATTTATAACCTATTTCAGCTACCATAAACCTATTGTTTTCTTCTTAGGATACACTTAATTCCCAAATATGATTGTACATTTAGCACAAAAATATTACGTTATGAGTACAGATATATGAATAAATAATTTTATAGGACGATACTAACATCTCATGGTTTTTTATTCACTTATCTAACCCCTGAAATAACATTACAAAATTTGAAGTTATCAGTTCTAACGTGTGGTCATAAGCACACAAACACGATCTTTTTCTTTTAACCGAAGTTTTCTGTTTTTACCCGCGATTACCGAATTTCAAGGAAAAATAAATTTTTTCCAGTCAAATTTAATTATTTACATTGAATTGTTAGGATATTATCGTGTGAATGCATTTTAAATATAGCGAAATGTATTAAAAATAAAAACTTTCAGAGAAATATTTAAAAATTAATAGTAAGTAATAGTATAATACAGAGTATGGTCAAATCTCAGGGATTTATATTTTAGAGTCAAACAAATATTAGTACAGGTACAATTAACATAAAATTAATTAGTTTCATTAATGGCTTATAAACATCCTAATTTTTGCAAGACAGTTATTTTTTGCCGAATGTCCTAATGAATTTAAACGCATTCAAGTGACGAGAACGACTCTTGAGCTACTATGCGCTCCTACAAAATTCCTCACTTAGGTGAAAACTTTTACCACCGATAAATTAAACGCATATTGGCTCTTCCTTACGACGGGTATTTAGTGGACGCGGGCTCGAACCCCCATTCATTACGGTCAGCAACAACCTCTCAATTAAATAGATTATTAATAGATTATTAATAGATTTCAAAAAATATTTTAATCGGATTACTTTGTAATTAAATTTCAGTAAATTTTACGGTTAGAGTAATCGTTTAATTCCGAAAAAAGGCATAAATGTTAACAGAAAAAACCATAAAATTTACAGTATGTATTTGATATTGAAAGACAATAAATAAAAATTAAATTTTCAGCAGAGATTTAAAATTTCGAATTTTAACCCTCCAATTGGACAGAACGGATTTTTCCGCCCTACTAGAGAGGCTTCGAAAATGGACTGCACGGATTTTTCTGCCTTCAAGTAACGTTTTCAAAAGCGGATTAGCCGCACTTTTCTGAAATCCTTTCCCCCTTTTAAGGTTTAACATCTTTAAAAATAATGAGGGACGGAGGAAGCAACACAGCAGAAGTTTTATGGCTCGCAGAGAACCCCGTGTTTTGAACCCCCAATCGTAAAAAATCGGGGAGAAATTTCTTTACAACCCAAGAAGTGTGTGTTTCTTTGCTAGCTTGTATTTTAAAAGTTTCCAAAATTCCCAACGCATAAGTAAAATATGTTACAATTCCCTTTTAGTTTCCTATTAATTTCAAACTGTAACAAGTTGGGGCTTGTCAGGGCAATCTGCTATTTTATATAGTTAGACAAATTATATCTTTTTTGAAGTATATTCTCTTTCGCTTCATTTTTCTTATTCAAAGCTTTCAGTTTTTGAAACATGATTATTTTATTATAAGATACCGAAAAAATTAATAAAACATCAAACTCTTTAAAATTTGGAACCTTTTCAATTTTCCAACCACTAAAAATGAATAAATTTAAACTTCATCAAATCATTTGAAACATTTTCTTACACTTTGATAAAAATAATAACGAAAAAAAAAGACTAATTAAGATTTATTAGTTTTTTTTTTTTTTTTTTTTAGATTTCAAAGCCTAAGTGTTCAGGGAAGTTTAAGTACAGTGCCTGGTTATATATTGTTAAAATACACCGAATTATATTTGAATTTTAAGTGCTTGAACTTCAGTATACATCAAAGACAACATGAATGAAGATTTTCACACATTTTTTTTTATAACTTGAATGTTTGAATAAATGGTAATCAAAAATATACGGAAACATTTACAGTAGACATTTATGCATATAAATAAACATAAAAACCAATTTTAAATTCGAGCTATTGAAAAACATACGAATTATATATTGTTCAAAAATATCTATTTATACAAAATACCTCAACATTTATCTTTTTTTAAAGGCTAACTGAATAAGTAATTAAAATCTGGATATGTTTTGAAATCTCGACCTTATAAAGCTAGAAATTTTATGTTAGAAATTCCATTTGAAATTTCGAAAAAAAAAATGCATCGCGCAGTTAAGAATTATTTACCATAAGTTTTAGCAATTGTTTGAGTATAATAAAAATTTCAAATTTTATTATATAGCTTCTTTGGTATATTTTAATATATTTCGGCCGCGGTAGCCGAGTGGTATAGGTATCGGAACGTGGCTTGCTTTGTCACGAGTTCGGGCCCAGTACCACTAAAGACCCGCCGTGTAGGGCAGCGATGCACGTTAAATCTAACGACAGCTGAAACGTCCTCCCGTTGGTGTGGTGGGGTAGTTAGGAGAGGGGGATGCCAGCTCAGGTGTCGTCCACGTCACTTGACCATGGTTCAAAATTACGTGGTCGGTCGCCAAAACCCCTCGTGTAGCTGAACAGTGCGACGTTAATATTCAATCATTCATTTAATATATTTCGAAGATTTCATACAATTCGGTTGAAAACCGCATGCTAAGAGCAAAAATATACTAAAAAAATTGATGAATATACAATTACAATAAATTCTTACATAGAGAAGCAAAACTGAGAAGCTAAAGCGTAGGAATAAAAAATTTTGAGTATATCTGAAGTAGTTTTCGAAATATTTATTTTAAAGTTTAGAATATTTGTGTGCGTTATGTTATACTTGGTATCAATTAAATGGTTAAAATAATGTGTGTTAATATTAGTCATGTAATCGTTTGATGACACATTCATAAACTAATAAAAATTATCATGGTCATTGATGCGAATGTCAAAAATTTTATGTAATTTTAAATTCAGACATTAAGATATTGATGTAGAAAATATAAAACGACCATCTAAAATACATGAAAAATGCAGTCCGCTATAAAATGATCTTGACAAACAAAATCCGGCATTTTCACTTACTATGGCAGAGCCGGCTTAGTCAGGGGCGATCTAGAAAAACAGAGAGAGAACCGCGGTTTTGATGGATGCCGCTCTAGCTTTTAAAGCTCCCAGGAAAAATTATATATATATATATATATATAAATAACAAATGCAAAAATAAATCTTGTAATTTTCCTTACATTTTTATAACAACGAATTGTGGTATTGGCTTCCAATACATTGTTGTGTTTGACAATATCTAAGATAACCAACCCTACTTTAGATATATTTGTACTACTTTTTCGTAACCGTATTCCTTTTAAAATTAATTCGTGCGGCCGAAATACACCTTTTGTACCGTTAAAAATTTATGTTAACCATAACGGTTAATTTTAATTTATGCAACTTGTGAAATGTTCATAATTAACCATTTCCGTCTAAACAGTTTACATGAAAAAAAAAGTTTGGACTCCTTCATTCATTAGGGATTTATATAAGATTCTAACATTAAATTTTATTTTTCACCGAATAGGATTGAGTGAAAGTGTATAGTGCTTCCACACCACAGGTCTGGGGTTCTATTAACGGGCTGGGCAAGGTCGACTCTAACTTTCATCCCCGCTACATTGGGTCGATAAATGAGTACCAAGCTTGCTTCGGGTCTTAAACACTGAAGGTCTCTCTTCAGACAGACCACCAAATCGGGACATCTGTTCATGCACCTCAGCGTCCAATGGTCACGTGTATTATGATGGGCACAGAAGTTCCTGGCCCTCATGGATTGTTGTGCTTCTGAATTTGAGTCTTAAGTTTGAGGATTACCTCACTTTGGGGATACCCCTTAGATAAACATGTATTTCCACTCATTTGCAATTAAACATTTTTCTTTCAATTACGTTTATTTCAGAAGGAAGTTTGATTTCTCAAATGTATTTGCTTAATAACTTGTATATTTGGGTATTATTTAAAAATTTGATCAGTCCAAAATTACATGTTTTTAGCTCCTCTAAAAGCTTTTAGCATTTTACAACTGATCTTACAATCCATATACGTTTTATAGTAGTATATTTAAAAATGATAAGGACATTTTTACGACTGTGTAAGCTGTTATGCCTCGTTTATAAATATAAAAAATTGCATTCAGCTACAGTTTTTAAAATGTACAGAAATAAGTGGAGCAACAGGATACTTACATATTATGAATATTTTTGACTGCAGTAATATATATTTATATTTCAGTTTCTTTACAATTTTGAATAGAAGTTGTAAGCCATTTTGAGAATAGTTTGATATTGAGTATAAACCCATAGTCTGTTTAATATTGTAAAGTGTTTTACTTTGATACCAGCACACATTAAATAAGGCTCATTTGCAGTTATATGATCAGCTTCAGTGATATTTAAATTTTCAAAAATAGTCTACACGTACGAAAACATTCTTTCACAACCGCACACCACATCTCATACTATATCTTCCCTACAGCAGGAAATATTTGTGTATACTGAAAAATTTAATACAGGATACATTTCCAAGTGTTAAATTTGTTTTTAAAATTTGGTATGGATACATTGTGAAACTGTCGGTTAACTTCACTGAACAAAATTGTTTTAAGTGTACTGTTTTGAAAGACAAGATTAATTAGGGAGAACTTTTCTCACAATAGAATTTGTAATGACTGAATTGTGTGAAAATGTAGTTATCGATGTGTGACATTTTTCCTTGTAATAAAAGAAACAGAAAGATAAGAAATTTAACTTGAGTAGAAAATGGTTAGAAGTACTGTCATGCGCATTTAAAGAAGTATATCCCCCATTAAAATTAAAAATTATTGACTGAATGTGTTATGTCCATCACAAATGCGGATGTAGAAAAGGAATTCTTATTTAATAGAAGAAGTTCGAAAAAGAGAACACTAGGAAGGAAAATTTAATTTTTTTCCGAAAAATATTCAGTTAACATAAAAAAATATCTTTTATATGATTTTAATTAAAATAAATTAAAAGTATTGAAATCCTTTTTTATGCAATTTTAAATTAAAAATATAACTGAATAGAGAAAGATCGGTTTTATTTCATAAATATAATCATTGTATGTAATATTAATTCTGTTATTGTTTAAAAATGAGATAGGGCCTATGCTCTTTTTACCTCACTACTTTTTTAAAAAACAGGAAAGTGAGCGCGTTTTCTTACTCTCATATTCAAAAATGAATACAGGATGCTTTTTTCTGGTTCAAATCGCAATACCAAAAATATGTATTTATATTTTTTAATTTTTAAAAAATGACAGAAAAATAAATTTTCTTTGAAGAAAATATAATTATTTTTCAACTTCTAACATATTATTTATTTCATTTTTTTCTCTTTCTTTTTACCTTTCATTTCGTTTTTAATTTTACTGTGACTGAACATATAGGAGAAAGAAACACCGTATCTTTTTCAAAGAGGATTGATCAAGAGAGGATATCTATGCTTTCAAAGAAGATTCCCCAAGGCAACTTAACAGCTAGCTGTAAACGATTGATCTCTTTGTTCTTACATTTCAAAGCGACCGAACTGGGTCGTAAAATTTTCTTCGTTCGACCTCCCAAGTTCTAAAAGGGGAAAGGAAAAAAGTCTGTTGCATTTTTGAAGGGAATCGCAAAATAAGAGTTAAACGCTTTCGGAATAACTTTTAAGGAGGAAGGTGTCCAGTTAGAGGGTTAAATAGAAACAAATTAAGTTGATGTAAAATAAGAAATAAGATAAAAATAAACAGAAATATATTTTAAGACCTCAAGAATAATTTTTTTTTAATTTGAGAACTATTATATACAAACTAACATTTATGATAGAGCTCTAGCTAAAAATAAATAAGCCGTTTTACAAACTTCGATTTGATGACACGCATTAAGAAAATACTCAACTATTAATTACATTGTATTAATATCTATTCTCCCGGCTATTAAATTCAGTGAAACTAAATGCTTGGACCGAATTTCCTATCAGAAATATGCATATAAATTCTAAATAATCGCGCTTCGCATATTGACTTGCTTATAGTTTGATCACATATTAATAATGAGAATAAATTATAAATTAAATAAACGATAAAGTTAAATAAAAATATTAAAAAAATTTTATTTAATATAGTAAATCACGATTGATTGATTGAATATTAACGTCGCACTGTTCAGCTACACGAGGGCTTTTGGCGACGGACCACGTAATTTTCAACCATGGTCAAGTGACGTGGACGACACCTGAGCTGGCACCCCCCTCTCCTAACTAACACACCACAAAAATGGGAGGACGTTTCAGCTCTCGACAGATTTAACGTGCATCGCTGCCCTACACGGCGGGTCTTTAGTGGTACTGGGCTCGATAGTAAATCACGAGGTTTTTTCAATAATCCTTTATGGGTGTTATCTAAATACAAACGTGAGGATTTGAAAATACGATGAAATTTAACCTGTATTAGAATTAAACCGTTTTAGGAAGCCAATACGTTGCCCTCTGTTTCTAGTTCATTACTCTACTAACCACAACCTAATTAAAATTCCATTAAATTAAAAATAACTTTTCGTATTAATATCAAAAATTAAAAAAAACATCTTAGGAGAATGAAATTCATAGTTTAATTAAATAAATTTAGTTTAAAACAATTAATTTTACATTCGATTTATACTGTTAAAATTCATGCATTTGATTGTCTGAAGAATTGTAATAATCTCTGTTAAAAACTAATAAATTACTACATTAATTATATGAATTTTGAATTTGATCTATATAAAATTGATTTTAGTAGTCTTTCAAATTAAATTAAATTAAAGTACTTCTGTATGGTATCTTCCACCAATTTTTCCAAGCCAAAATACCTTGCAAACTTAAATCACATTACAAATATTGTCATAATTTCTGCATATGCGCGAAATCAAATTCCCAAGAATTCTCCTTTAATTGACAATTAAAATCATGAAGGTTTAGAGTTTAATACTATATTCATATTAATACTGTATTAATTAAAAACACCACTCTTGTGTGAAGTACATGGAAAAAACAACAACTCAATAACACCTACAGTATTTAGATGGATAAGATTCCGTAATTACTTTCAAAACAGAGAAAAATCTTACCGCGTCTGCTTTATGCGGTCACTAAAACAACTACTCATATATATACAATGCCGCCGTACAGTGCCAATGTTTCTTATTTCGTCGTTTTGCCAAAACTATGAGTCTTTCGGGTACAAACATATCAATCCCTATTTTTGAAAATTCTCTACTGGATTCACTTCCATAAATAATATTAAAAATTTGTGATCATTTTTAATACAGACGCGTTTACAAATCATAAGCAAAGTAACCTTTTAAACATGCACTAAGATAATTTTTGGGTTTAAACATGTTCGAAAATGGTTAACTACTTTTAGTTTCATACATATATTTCTAACGACGTTCTTAAGTTTGTTGGAATTTGGCGATGGTATAATTCGTAATTATGTAACTAAGTTACATTTTTCTTTTTGTAAATAAATATTGTAAACACCTTTTCAGGAAAGCAGATGACTTAATACGTAAAAAATAATTCGATGTTAACTTATGTGAAATGGGACGTCTGCAAAGCAAATATATTTTTTGACAGCAAAATTAACTTACTTTCACACTTACAACACTTACTTTATTTGAAAGCAATAAAAGTAATAAATTTGCAGTAAATTATGTCTGTACTTATGTACCTGCTAATGCAAAAAAAAATCATTTAAATATATAAAAAAATTTTATAAGCAATTAAAAATGCAGGACATTTTTTTTTCATCTTCGAATCATGTTCTTACTTTAGGTGTTTTTAGACAGAACTGTACATATAATAAAAAGAAACAAATTTAAAAAAAAAATTAAATAATTGAAATTTTTTAAAGTTTTCTGACTTAAATTTACTTTCAATTTTATGCAGGAACTATAAATGTTGTAAAAAAGAATTCTCTCACTTTATAAAAAAATTTCAACCTAGCAATATGTGAAACATCAACATTATATGTAATATAGATGTTGTGAAAGATGTACTAGAACTTCACCAAAAAACGCATTTCAAGATCATTGCAAATAAAATATCTCTCAACTATGGTTTGCAAACTAATATTTTTAATACAATATGAATCCATATTTTAAGTAATTAAATATTCTGGATCATTTTTCAGTTTTAAATTTGTAAATTATAAAGCCTAGATTGTATGCTGAAGCATATTTTTTACACTTTCCGTAATTCTTCAGCACGTGTTATCAATCAAGCACAACATCTTCTATTTAAAAATACCAATGTTTTATATTTGCAATTTTTAGTATATATATCTTTAACTTTTTTTTACCATTCTAATTATAAGAAACACACATTTTAAGTATCGTTTTTCAAAAAAAAAAAAAGAAAGAAATGTCTAGGAATTTATTTATTTGATGTTTCGTTTAAACCACTCTGTTTTTAAACACGATTACAAAAGAAGCTAGGCTTTTGTACTCACACATTTGAAACTTCATTCGTTTTAAAGACAAAATGAAATTTATAAAAGTAAAGAACTATATACGAATATTCACATGTTAAGAATAACCAATTAGAATTAACGAGCTGTCTATCTTACAACCTGTGTAATGAATTTAGGATAATCCTTGAGATTCATTTATTACTGTATTCACTTGATTAATAATTTCAAAACACACTGAGCATTTATAAATACAAAGCAAGAGCTATTTACTTTTTTAAGAAACAAAAATTTGTTAAAGAACTTGGTAAGTAAATTTTTCTCAATTTTTACCTTAAAAATGTATGATTCTCAAAATGTATACATAATATGAGAAGTCACATTCCTAGTATAGTAAAAACTCGTATTTTATAACATCTAAAAATACAGAATAGCTTTTGAAAAAAGAGTACCTAAATGAAAGTTACATCACAAATGTTTACTTTTAAAATTCATTGTTCTACTAATATTTTTAATGACTGTGTTTTACTTCAAAAACATGGAACTATAATAAAATGTCCCTTTTTTGTATTATTTTAGCTGTAACAGTTAGACCAGTGCTTCTCAAACTTTCAATACTGGCGCCCCCCTTTTCAATCACAATTTTTATCGCGCCCCCCTTATACATTAATAATGTACTGAATGTAATAATAATGCACTTTGACGCTAAAGCTACTATACGCAATCTTAATTATAAACCATCCAAATTAATAGCATAAGTATTACAGTTTATACACTACTTTTTTGCAAAATAAATAAATTAAGTAAGTAAGACAGTGCTTCTCAAACTTTCACTACTGGCGACCCAATTTTCAATCATAATTTTCATCGCCCCCCCCCAATAATAATGTATTGAATGCAATAATAATGCACTTTGAGTATTAAATTTTGTATACTTTACTTTTATGTAATATACTAGCTGTACCCTGCCACGCGTTGCTGTGGCTCAGTCTTGTTTAACAGAAAGGACATATTTTCAGTATGTTAAATAATTTGCATTGCACGTATGATCTTTTATAAAAAAATGTATAAATATATATACGAAAAACTTTTTCCTAAACTTATATTTATTATTTGTTAACCAAATGCTTGAAGTTATTACAGCTTATTTTTGTCCTTATATGTCATGTTATGAACCAAAATTTATTTACATTGTCTTTAAAGTGGCGACCTCAAGTTTGAAGATAAATTTTAAATGGCTCTACTCTGGATTCATTGAGGGAATTGGGTTAGTTTTACAATGCTTATGGATATTTTTATTAAATCAGAGGTGTGTTCACAAATGCACATTTATCCAAACAATGTCACTTGGAAACATGAATTGTATTTCCTGATGTCATATAGGAAATGTTTTGATTCTGCAGTATATCTAGCAAGCAAAATTTGTAATGGCTCTGTTCTCTGAGTTGAGGCAGTTTAATTTTTTCAGTGGTACAAAACATTCCATTTGGTTTCTCCCTTAAATTCCAGAACATTGCAATAAGGATACACTTCCATCATTGTGTAAATGAGAACATGCTGCCTGAACCTAGAATCTTCCACTGGGTTGTACCGGAATGCAAGTTGACTGTTATTGTGTGATTCCTCACCACAAAGTCATGTTTGACGCAGATGTGCTGTTTTTGGTTAACATCTTTCTGATGTAAAACACGAATGATGTGCTCGCAAATGAGCTTCCTCAAACCTGGCTGCATGTTGCTTTGCTGCGCCCTCAGCCTGTGTTTGTGACATTCTTTGTCTGCTTTTCTTGTTTGCTGATATCCATTCTTTCTCAGTTTGATGTGCAATTACACTCATTGTAGTACTTTTGCCTTGCAAGTATGACAACCTAAATTTGATTTCCTGCAAGGCATTATTTTTATCTAGTGAAGCCAATTGACTGCACTTAAAAAGAAAAAAATTAAAACAACACATATAAAATTTCTTAAAAACTTAAAACTAATCTTAAAAAGAAAAGAAAATTAAAACAAAAACATATAAAATTTCAAAACATTAAAAAAAAGAAAAATCAGAAACAAAAATAAAAAATGCTAATGAAATATTTAACTTTAAACGTGCATCAATTGACACAGCTGAAATTCAATGCAATCAGAGGCTGAAGGTATTTTTAATCGAATACGCCAGGAAAATTCCAATATAAACACGGATTTTGCAACAGAAAACTACGACAAAGTGTTGATAATGATGGGAGTATTTTTGTAATTCACAATTCGATTAGCATTAGCAATTGTTATCAACAAAGTTAAGGGCCTATCTTAAAAACAGAGTGGCTTATATCTAGACACAGACAGTTTTTCACATGGAAAATTATTTGTTATCTGTGTACTTAAATATTAGCTTTACCACAGCCAAATTACCGCCATGCAAATCGCAACATTTTCCCTCCATTTCTTTTTTCATAAAAAAATGTTAGAATCTTTATTGTTTAGATATTAAGGTACGATATACGTGGCCCCAATTTTGTTACAGTGATGCTAATACATAATTACTGATGTGTGTTACAGAGCAACAGTCGCCAATTGGTGATGCATGAAAAATTTTGGATGGTATGCAGAAAAATTGGGAAATTATTTATACTTTTATGAAGATTCAGTTTAAAAAAACATGAACAAAACAACATATTACGGAACACGAATTATTCTTTACTAAAAGCTTTTAGTAACTGAAATAACTAAACAAAAAAACATAATTCCTGAGGTTAGCGATTTTTGGTAACCTCAACCATTTTTTGGAAAATTGTAGGCAAAACACTTCAGTTTGTTGATTGTTGCTTTTCATGAAGCTTATTTGGTTCACTCCTAGAACAGTCCACACCCTTGGCGCGAATTACTTTGGTTGACGATAATTGCGCCATCTTGTTAACCCTACTTTTAAACACTACATACGACAAACCTAACTATTTCTAGCATTTTCGTATTTTGTGGGCGCGCATTTCGAATTTCATTTTGTTGTTGGTCTCCGAGCTGGTTGCGTGTGTGAGGGAATCTACTTTAGAATTTTTTACTTTGTTAAATGCGAAAGGTAAGAAAGAATTGATTGAATGGTGTATGAAGGAAGAATTGATTGCTTCGAGTTATGAATGTCCTAAATGTAATGATCAGTATGATGTAACATGGTCGGCAATAAAAGCTTTCTTCAAAATCGTGCCAGCCACACCGAATGTATGTTCGACCATTACCTCGCAGAATAAATATGGCGGCGTTCACACGATCATTCGCTTAGCGATGAGACCTTTAAGACTTTTTTAAAATCTGTTGTTACACTGTCCCCTCCACTCGGAAGAGATCAGCAGTAAGAAAGTAAGCGCTGTTTTTATATTTTTTATCACAAATGTTTAATTTCTGTATTGCTTACATATATTTTCATTATGCATCCACCTTATTCCGCTATATTTCCTTGCCACCGTTGTCGCTTTAACTTGGCACCATCTTGTTCTGGCTTGGCGCCTTTTTTGGTTTGTCGCCAAGGGTGTGTGCTCTCCTAGGATTTTACCGCTTATTTTCAGGGCATAGAAGATTAAATAAAGACGTAAATATAACTATAGTGCTCCACCACATAGAGGTCAATCCTATTAGTGAAACGCTAATTATAAAGTTATACATTAAGTGGTTCATGAAGTGTTGAAAAATGGCAACTACTGCTCTAAAGCAGGCACAGCAGACAATTTCTGTATATATACAGACAATGAAGCAACACAAAATGTCTACTCATAAGCATTGTAAAATTAACTCTTTCACCTCAAGAAGAGTCATTTAATTTGTTTTCAAACTTGGCACCTCTTCTATGGAGACAATGCAAATAATTTTAGATTCATACCATAATAACTTGGGAGTATTCTGTTAACAAATTACAAATGAAATAAATCTGTTTAGAAAAGTTTTGTTAATGTATATTTCCACATTTTTTTATAAAAAAAAATCATACCTCAAGTGCAAGCAGTTAAAGATATTAGAAATGTGTGCTTTCTCCTTTCTTTCTTTTTAACCAGACTGAGCCACAGGAAAACCTGATTGGGTACAGCTAGCTAGCTATAACAAAATTAAATGATAAAAAGCTATCAAAAATCAATTATTAACAACAAATTATCATTTTGATAAAATCACCAAAAAAAGTTTCAAACAAAGGTTCTTGGGTACCGTTGCAACTATATCAACCCCGATTTTGTTTGCATCATACACGGTGAATTAGCAATTAAGTGCTAATGTTGCCAATATGGTTGCGATAATACATAAATATCAAAACAAACACAAAATATACATCGGAGAATCTTAATTTTTCCATTTATATTTCACAGTAACACCAAATAAAATTTTGAAATTACACAAAATAGATATTTCGTGAGTCTAAACGTATTGCCCCAACTATTAAAAACTACAATAACTATTTCGTGGAAAAATTCACTACCAAGTGCAAAAAAGTATTATTATTGTGCACAAACAGGCATAGAATGTTCTTCCCTTATTGAATACACATTGCAGTATTTGGCGATGTCTTTTGATTTTAGGTAAATGGCCGACTAAAGAAAAAATATAAGTACCATAAAAAATTATATATTAATTTAATTTAGATTCATTGGAGAAAGATAAAATACCGTAAAGTCCGGCATATAACGCACACCCATACTTTCAAGCTGCAAGTTTTAAATTTTAGGTATATTCGCTATATAATGTGCACCCCTTTTTTACGAAGAAACCTGAAATGTACAAATGCAATGCTGTTATGTTTAGTAGCGATTTATTCAAGGTGTTTATCTAAGCAATTGCAAATTAGTATACTTTTAGAACTACCACCTTTTAAGTTCAATAAGAATGCCATGTCTTTTAAATAAATAGTATTTCGAAATATTTAGAAGTTTAACTTTTTTATGCTAATTTATTTTTTAATTTTTAAAGCCCTCATTTTTATACCCAGCGTATAACTCACACCTGTAAATTTCGATCTTATTTTTTGTGTTCAGAGTGCGCATTATAAACCGGATTTTACGGTAGGTGGAAGATTTTAATCGGTATACTACTCGTAAACACATACATAGTGTACAGAATTAAATTTAGTATTTTGGTTGGCTCCTATTTTAACCCACCCCCGGTTTTTTAACTTTTTTTGTCGCCAAGCAGGGCGATAAGTTCGCCAAGCTATCTACCCTTTTCATTAAAATTCCGGTGGCCAATAGGTTCAAAATTTTAATTATGGCAACCCTAAAACCAATATATATACAGAAAAATTTAACCATTTCCTTCTTTTTCACGGTTGAACGATCTGGTTCGAACGATCTTCTTAGAATTCGTGTGAGTACCGGTTTTTCAGAATGAGTAGCCGAATGGAACATCTAACTATTTCTTTTTTTTGCTGTTTTGGAAGAAAGGGGACAAAGGAATTTGCTTGAATGGTGTATGCGTGAAAATTTAATTTCTAGCAGGTATGAATGTCCTAAATGTGGAAAAAACATGGTTATGAGAGAAAGGAAGGGAACGATTGATGGGTATGAATGGAGATGCCGTACGAAAGGAGGAGAGAATCCACATGATGTATGCAAGAGTATATGAAAAGGTACGTGGTTCTCTAAGAGTCATTTAAGTGTGTGTGACATTTTAATTTTAACGCGTCATTTTTTTGGAAAGTAAATGAATGAGTTTGCTGTGAAAGATGTGAGAGTGAATAAAAATACCGTGGTTGATTGGTACATAATTTGCCGTGAGGTCTGCATGGCTGCGGTTTTGAAAGAAAGTGAACCACTCGGTGGTGAAGGGAAAATTGTTGAAATTGATGATTGAGAATTTCTCCGTGCGATCACCACATTGTACCCTCCCATGGAGAAAGACGTTCCTTCGTAAGCACGTAAGTTTTATCCATTTTTTTCCATTTTAGTTTGCTTCGCTGAACTGTTCAATTTCAGTTGTTTTTATTTTTTTATGGTTATCGACATTTTCCGTTCTTTGAACATCGTCGGTACGAGTTTGAAAATCGCGCTTTGGCGCCATTTTATCCATTTTTTTCCATTTTAGTTTGCTTCGCTGAACTGTTCAATTTCAGTTGTTTTTATTTTTTTATGGTTATCGATATTTTCCGTTCTTTGAACGTCGTCGGTACGAGTTTGAAAATCGCGCTTTGGCGCCATTTTGGCGCGGATCAAAAAATTCGTCGCCAAGGGGGTGGGCAAAACTAGGAATTTACCAGTATTTTATATATAAAAATTATCCAAAGTAAATATTCTGTGCTTAAAAATAAATTGAAAAATGATATACAATACGAACAGTAATTGACATAAAAAGAGCTGAACTATCTTTCTCAACGCGAAAGTAAAATTTGAAAAAATAATTACAATCTTATGACAACCTGCTTCCTCAACATGTATTTGAGCCCTCTATCTGTTTTGCTCATTCACTGATGCTTGCTCTAATTTGATCAGCATTCATCCCTCGCACTGCGTTTGCTTGGCCAGTATGATGACCAAAGTTCGAGTTTCTGCCATACAATTTTATGTACTCAAGCCGATTGACTGCAGTTATAGTGAAGGTTTAAAGAAAAACATATGAAATTACAAAACAGCTCTGAGTGGGCCTTGTATCCGAATTCCTTTGTGGCCCTTTTTCAGATATGAGCAAAATGTAAGTGGAATTGTAATAACATTCGTTGGGGCTCCTGCATCATTGATACAGCGGTAGCTCTACGTCCCTGACAAAAACAAACCATAATAACTACCAGTATTTTTTTTAACAAATTACTAATGGAATCTGTTTAAGAAGGTACTAATCTTATAAAGCAATGAAAAACAAAATAAGGTGCAATATTTTGATGACTCAAAATCAGAAAATCTTAGTTTTAACATTTGTATTTCAATACTAACATCGAATGAAAGGTACTTACGTATTATCGCAACCTATTAGCGATATTGTATAAAACGAAGCACGATTGCCAATTCCGCGCGTACAACATCTGCGAAAATGGAATGGCCAACTTTGCGAGTTATCATTAAAGTTGGCGATTGTTGCGATAATACGTAAAAATCAAATGAAGTTTCAAAAGTTGTCTAAAAAAGAAAAAAACATTCCTATTAAAAACTCCGTCGATTAATTTCGTCACATTAAAATATCTCCAAGTGGGAATAAAATATTGTTTCCAAACAGTGAATGTTATATCGCGGCATTTAGCTACGTCTGTTTATTTCAGGTAAAGGGTTGACGGAAACTATTTGGTAGAAAAATAAGTAGAGTACAGAAGTCAATTATGTTAGTTTCATTTTCGCTTAATAAAGAGAAATAAATTAAGCTTAAAATTACAGAAAAAGCACGATGTAGAATTTAATCAAAGTCGCAAACATCCCGCGATAATGCTATCCAACTGTTGCCAAACCTACAAAACAAAATTTGAGTTCTTGAAAGAATCAATTTTAAAAAAAGATTTATTCAAAAAATAATCCCAATTACGTATCAAAGAACAATAAATAGATAAATATGACAACGCATAAACATAACCATAGAAGAGTTATACAATAATTTCGAAAAATCTAAGCGTAAAGTTTAAATTTTCGCATTCAGAGCGATTCGTGACGTCATATGACGTCATAACACCAAAAATCACTTAAAAATTAAATTTTAAAAATTTAGAAGAATTTCGAAATAAAAGTGCATAAGATCCTGACCAGAGACAAATGCAACGTTGTGTCAATATTTCAGATTAATCGATGCGCAACTTTTTGAGTTATGCGCGCATACACAAACCAACACAACATTTATATATATATAGATATATTTTAAGCAAATTACTTTTGAGTATATATATAATAATTATAATGTTATGTTATTTTTCCTTTCTCATTTTTTAAAATGGGACAGATTGCAAAATGACATTTAATTAAAAATTTATTTCGTCCATCATGCATTTCTAAAAGTACAAATGTCATTAGAACAAGTATAATATAAAAAAATAAATTTTAAGTCAATTCCTACTTAGGCCAACAAAGAAAAACTTATTTTAGTTACTTTCTATTAAATAGTTTCAATTAATACAAATATGTAATACATATGACAGAATCACAATGTTAAGCGATTTTCCTTGCAATTTTTCCTTTTCTTTTCTATATATGGGGTATTGGAATATTCTTTTTTGTTACTATTTATTCATTAATTAAATTTAATTAGTGTAAGAAAATAGTAAAGTAAAGAAGAAATCACACACATTCTTAGAAATTAGGCCATCTCGGATGGAATTCGAACTACCGTCCTTTAGATTAGAAGTCCAGCGCGCGCTATCCTTTGCGTTACAGGGGACAGCACGAAAAGTTTTCCTTTCTATAAATGCTTTTCGACTATAATTTTTGTTTGTTACTATTTATTCATTTTTTAATTTAATTAATGAATTAAAATTTGAAAGAACTGTATTAACATGAAGTGTCACCCACTACAAGTTTTAAAAAATGTATTTGAACTTGAATGAATGAATAGAAAGTATTTTATCAACGATTGAAAATTTGAACAAGATATATATGAGAGAGTGAACTTATAGTAGAAATTGAAAAATAGTCTACTTTATGTTGCGCTCTCTCATATCCATCACATCTGGCATTCTCGCGAGCGTCTGCGTGAGTCTGGCCAAACTATCGGACGTCTGCGCAAAACATGTACTAATGCTGTACCTCGTATAATTCCAATCAGTCTTGGTCCATTCGATGCTTCTATAGCTACCAAATCTATCTTGAATGTACATTTTATAATTTGCGCGTTAGTTGTAATTCACACTATTAAGTATTACTGCAGAAAATTGGAACAAAAAAAATCATGGATAAATTTTTAAGTCGTAAGCGAACATTCGACGATAATAAAGCATCAACAAGTGCACAGACGAGAATAGTACCGAAAATTAAATCAAGGAAATATTCTCAAGAATACTTGAATTTTGGATTTACCATTACTGAAGTAAATGGAGAAGAAAAGCCCCTGTGTGTTATTTGCTCAAAAATATTGGCAGCAGACAGTATGAAACCTAATAAACTTAAAAGACATTTCGAAACGCTTCCTGGTGAGTACATTAAAAAACCTCGAGAGTTCTTTGAATCAAAATTAAAATCATATGGAAAACAAAAAATATTTTTTAAAAAAACTTTGTCAGTGAATGAAAAAGCTTTACTTGCTTCTTACAAAGTATCATATAAAATAGCCAGATGTAAAAAGCCTCACACTATTGCCGAAGAGCTTATTTTGCCTGCAGCAATTGAGATTGTAGAAACTATGTTTGGAGACAATTTTGCGAAAGAGTTGCAGTCCATACCCCTATCAAATGATACTGTTTCCCGTCAAATTGATGATATCGCTTGGCTGAAGATGTAGAGCAACAGCTTTTCGGTAAGTTGCGTGATAAATTGTTTTCAATTCAGCTTGACGAGGCAACGGATAGCAATAAAGATGCTCATTTCATTGCGTATGTTCGATTTTGGGATGGTATGTCAGCGGTAGAAGAACTACTTTTTTGAAACCAATAAAACTTAAAGCAATAGCATTATTTGATATTTTAAATAATTTTATAAACGAGGCAAATATAGATTGGAAAAATTGTGTCGGAATATGCACCGAAGTGCTCGTACAATGTCAGGAAGATTTAAAAGTATACAAGCACTTGTGAAACAAAATCTCCACTGTGCATCTGGACACATTGTATGATCCACAGAGAAGCTCTGGCTTCCAAATAAATTAGTCCTGGCCTGAATATTGTGCTAATGACAGTTGTGACTGTAGTAAATTACATAAAAATGAGACCCCCAAAATCAAGAATCTTTTCTGGACTTTGCAAAGACATGGGCGCAGTGCATTCATCGTTGCTATTTTATTGTGAAGCAAGATGGTTATCACGCGGGAAATTTTTACAACATGTTTATGAATTAAGAAATGAAAGTACCATTTTTCTAGAAGAGGAAAACCTACCGGAAGCTGAGAAATTTCGAGATGATTTATTTCTGATGAAGTTGAGCTACTTAGTCGATATATTTGAGAAATTAAATATATTGAATCTTCAACTTCAAAAGGATCAAATGTACATATGTTTGACACGAGTGATAAAATTAATGCTTTTTGTAGAAAATTAGAGTTATGGAGCCGAAATTTAAAGCAAAAAAACCTAGAAACGTTTGAAAATGCGGATAAATGTGTAAAAACTTACAAAACTGAAGAACAACACGCGGGAGTTGTTTATAAAACTATTGAATATCATTTAGCTATGTTAGCAAAAAATTTTAAAAAATATTTTTTTGCTGAAGGCAACTTGATAGCAAGTTACGAATGGGTGTGAGAGATCCATTTCAAAATACCCCAGAAGGGCTCTCCACTACCGAAGATAAAAGTTTCATAGATTTCACATCTAGTGGCGAAATTAAAAGACAATTTTGTAATAAAACTCTCTTTCAATTTTGGGCAGAAGTAGATGATGAATTTTCTGAACTGAAAACAAAAGCATTTCGTATACTTTTACCGCGTTTTCAACATCGTACATTGTGAAACCGGATTTTATGTGGTGGCTGCTTTGAAAACAAAATATAGAACTCAGCTAAATATAGAAAAAGAACTCAGAGTGTCAATTTCTAATATTAAGCCTTCATTTGAAAACTTTGCTCTGCAAGACAAGCCCATGGAAGTCACTAATAATAATTAAACTTGCTCTTAAATTAGTATTAATAAATTAGTTATAAAATACATTGTGCAGTACTGATACATTTATAAGTACACTGGCTGAAGTACCCGTTCTGCGATTATTTTTTTTAAAAAAATAATACATTGTTCTTGATATAATAGCCTAATTCAGTGTTTCTCAAAGTGTGGGGCGCGCCCCCCTGGGGGGGCGCGATGACCCTACAAGGGGGGCGCGAGCGTATCGAAAATTTAAAGACTTTTTTTTAAAAAAAATAACCGGAAAGAGAAGTAAAACAAAATGCTTTCTTCCATAATAAAAAAAAAAATACACACAACAACACTGACATAATTTATATTTATTATCTGGCTTTTTTCCGTCATCAAATAGCTATCTTTGATCCCAAAACCAAATTAAAGAAAAAAAAACATTTTGTTTTATTTGCTGTTTTTCCTCAATGAGAGATTTTTTTATTACGTTTTAACATAAAATATTACTCGTTAAAAGAAAAAACGAAACCCAGACCCTGAGAAAAATTCTAAGAAGGTAAACAATTCACCACTGTAATTATTATTGAAATACTGTACATTAGTTGTAGAAAAAGAAAAGGAAGTCATGATTCACTTTTCAGCCAGGCTGCATAGTACGTTTGCTGATCATGTGATTGACCTTCAATCTTATGGTATGGTTATTATCAATATTAGTTCCCTCCCATCTTTTATGCGTTTGCTTTTCGCTCAGGGAAATTGTAAATAATTGAGTTTTGCGATATTTGGAAAAGAATTGATTGGTTTAACATTTCTGTAGGATAATTGAAAAGTGTCTGATTTGCGTCCTTTATTATGGTCTTGTACTTTTGAATCATTTTAGTTCAGTTTTATTGGATTTTTTCTCAAATCATCAAAGAATTGAATAGTCCTTGAAAGAAGGTAAGTATACATTCTATAAATTAAAATATTCACTAGAATTCCGATTTGTATCGTGTACAGTAAAAATAATTCTAAACAAATGATTGGGGTGACTGAGTCCCCCCGCACTACCATTAATGTTAGTATCGAGTACGAGCCTGCTCCCGGGTTAAAGCATTTTGAAGTCTACTGGCTTTAAATGTTAAAAAGTAACACAATTATTCTTCATCGGAATTTTATATTCTTTTTCATAATTTAACATTAATTCTAAATGCTAATTGTGTGAGGTTTAAAATTACAGTTCTTTTAAACAGTTATTTACAATTATAGCATTTATCTTAAAAAAATCATTTTACATTTTTGTATACAATGTCGTGCACACAGTTTTACTCTCCTTACAGTTCAGCTATTATATCAAGAATAATGTTTTATTTTTTTAAAAAATGAACTCGTGCGAAGAGTCGGTGTTTCAGCCAGTATACGTTTGATGTATCAGTACTGAAGAAGGTATTTTATGAATAATTTCTTATTACTGAATTTGGCCGCGGTAGCCGAGTGGTATAGGTATCGGATCGTGGCTTGCCTTGTCACGGGTTCGAGCCCAGTACCACTAAATACCCGCCATGTAGGGAAGCGATGCATGTTAAATCTGTTGAGAGTTTAAACGTTTTCCCGTTCGTGTGGAGTGGTAGTTAGGAGAGAAGGTTCCAGCTCAGGTGTCATCCACGTCACTTGACCATGGTTCAAAATTACGTGGTCCGTCGTCAAAAGCCCTCGTGCAGCTGAACAGTGCGACGTTAATATTCAATCAATCAATCTTATTACTAAATTAAGAACAAGTTTAATAATTATTAGGGACTTCCACGGGCTTTTCTTGTAGAGGAAAGTTTTTCAAAGGAAGGTTTTAATATCAGAAATTGACACTTAAAGAGTTATTTTTCTATATTTAGCTGAGATCTATATTTTGTCTTCAAGGCATTTTTTGCAGAAAATCCGGTTTGAAAAAGGTAGGATGTTGAAAATGGTAATAGTATACGAAGTGCTTTTGTTTTCAGTACAGATAATTCCTCATCCACCTCTACCCAAAATTCAAAGAGCGATTTATTACAAAATTGCCTTTTAATTTTTCATTGGATGTGAAATCTATGAAGATTTCTTCTTCGGAAGTTGAGAGCCCTTCTGGAGTATCTTGAAATAGATCCCTAATCCACTCGTAACTTGCTACCAAGCTGTCCTCATCCAGAAAATACTTTTTAAAATTCTTTGCCAACATAGCTAAATGATTTTACATGTTTTAAAAACAACTTTCACATGTTGTTCTACAGATTTGTAAGTTTTAACACATATCAAGCTGGGGCTTTTTTTCCATCATTTTTACTTCAGTAGTGGTAAATCCAAAATTTAATTATATTTGAGAAGATCGCCTTGATTTAATTTTCGGAACCATGCTCGTTCGTCTGTGTACTTGTTGATTCTTTATTATCGTCGAATGTTTACTTACGACTTAAAAATGTATGTATGATATTGTTTTAGTATACTGCCGTAAATACTTAATTACCGTGAATTACAATTAACGTGAAAATTAAAAAAAATGTACATTCAAGCTAGATTCGGTAGCTATAGGAGTATCGAGTCGACCAAAACTGACTGGAATTGTACGAGGAAAAGCATTTTTACATGTTTTGCGCAGACGTCCGATAGGTTGCCCAGACTCACGCAAACGTACCCTATAATGCCAGATATGATGGATATGATAGAGAGCGACATTGACTAGACTATTTTTCTAATGACATTTGTACTTTGAGAAATGAATGCTGAAGGAAATAAATCTTTAATTAAATACATCATTTTGCGATCTGTTCCAATTTAAAAATTAGAGAAAGAAAAATAACTTAATTCTAAGTAATATATATTTTAAGTAATTTTCTTAAAATATATATTACTTAAAATATACACAAAATTGAATATACTTATCGTATTAATTTGTATGGTTTATAATTAAGATCGTATTGTAACTTTAGCGTCTCTCTCTCAAAGTGCATTTTTATTGCAGTAAATACATTATTGTTGTACAGGGGGGCGAGACAAAAATTATGATTGAAAATTGGGTCGCCAGTATTGAAAGTTTAAGAAACACTGCTTTTAATGTATGAGTGGTGCATAGAGTATTTTATGACTAATTAATTAATACTAAATTAAGAACAAGTTTAATAATTATTAGCTACTTCCATGGGCTTGTCTTACAGAGAAAAGTATTTGAAAGGAGTTTTAAGATAAGAAATTGACCCTCTGAGTTCATCTTCTATATTTAGCTGATATCTATATTTTGTCTTCTAAGCAACCAACGCATTTTGTAATATGTTCCAATTTAAATATCAGAGAAAGGAAAAATAACTTAGTAATTATCCTATTACTTAACTTTTTTTTGCTTAAAAGTAACATATACAAAATTTAATACTTATGTCATGCATTTGTACGGTTTATAATAAATATTGTTGCTTTATCGTAAAAGTGCATTATTATTGCATTCAGTAAATTATTATGTATAAGGGGGTCGCGATAAAAATTGTGATTGAAAAGGGGGGCGCCAGTATTGAAAGTTTGAAAAGCACTGGCTTAATTGTAAGAAGAGTAAAACCAAGTGCACAACAATGCATACAGAAATATAAAATGATTTTTTAAATGAATGCTCCTATTATAAATAGTTTAAAACGAACTGTAATTTTAAGCCTCACAGAATTAGCATTTAGAATTAATATTAAATAAGGAAAACGAATGAAAAATTCCAATGAAGAATAATTGTGTTATTTTTAATATTTAAAGCGAGAAACCTTCAAAATATTTTAACCCGGAAGCAGGCGCCCACTCCACACTAACGTTAATGGTCTCGCGATCACTTCACCAAGTCACACCAATCCTTTTTTTTATAATTATTTTTTCTGTGCTCGATAAAAATCACAATTGCAGTGAATAATTTAACTAAGAGAAAATATACTTACCTACTTTAAAGGACTTTTTAATTTTTCTTTGATGATTTGAGAAAAAATCCAATAAAAAACTAAAGAAACCGTTCCAAATGTGCGTGACCTTAATAAAGAACATAAATCACAGACACTTTTCACTAACAATACAAGAACGTTATTTGCAATCAAAACTGCCATAATTTGCTCACGTTATTGTAATTTTTCTATTCTTTGATGATCTACAAATAGCATGTGTAACCTTTTCTTGCTTGTGTCTTTTTGATAAGGCGAAGTGTTACATTTATGGCTTCTTAGTTTTCTTGATATCTTAATTTTCTTGATAGAGTTCTTTAGGCAGCATTTGAAAATTACAATTCAACTCAAACGTTTCATGTCTACCACTTTTGTCATATTTACTTTCGCTATCACGATTAATATGCATTATTTCATCAGGTTCTTCAATTACTTAATCAGTTTCATCTTCCTTCAATAGAGAGATCACAGATGCCCATTTTTTATATTCTGCTCATTTACATTTATAAACCATAATAAATTGTACAACACAGCAATTAAAACCACAAAGTTAATCGTAGGGGAAAATATAGCATATTCATAGAAAATATTTCTGAACAAAAGTGGTCGTGAAGGGAACTCGATCAAAACAAGTACCTTGATTGTAAAAAACCGTTTGCCACTCTCAAAAAAGAGGCATAAATGTGTCAAATTCATTTTAGTTTCCATTAAGACTGTCATATCGGAGGATACTGTCAAGAAACTGTTAACGAATAAACAGTTTTACCAGAATTTGGAGTGATTCAGCGCCTCATGCGACCGCTCCCATGAAAAAAATGTATTCGATATAAAAACATCGATGTCAGTTATAAAAAAATAATTGAGTAAAACGTTTTTTATAATGCAATTTCAGATTACTCATAAAATACATCTTGGCCAATTAATCCTTCAAAGTGCTCAATATGCTTATCCATACATTATAAAATATGCTTATCCATACATTATATCCATGGGGGAAAAAGCAACAGAAAAATATTATTTACAACTTTCCCAAAAGAAAAGTAGACGGAGTTAAGCATACCAGTAAGTTTGAAGGTCAAAGAGATGATAATCAAAAGTACTATTCTAGAGGTTACAAGAAACGTAATAAAAAAATCTCTCATCGCGGGATTACAGCAAAGCAAACAAAATATCTTTTTTTATTTGGTTTTGGGATCAAAGATAGCTAATGAGCGTTTGAAGTGGAATCTTTTGAAAGTGGAAAACCAGACGATATATATAATTTATATCAGTGTAAATATGTATTTTTTATTTTTTCAGAAAGCATTTTGTTTTACTTCATTTCAAAAAATAATTTTTTAAGCCTTTAATATTTTCAAGATGCTCGCGCCCCCCCCAGGGGGCGCGCCCCACAGTTTGAGGAGCACTGAGTTAGACATTTTAAAATTTTATACGCATTTAAATTGTTTTGTGTATGTGGCATTAATGCCATATTAGTGGTTAGGCCTTAAGAACAGATTTTGAAACTAATTGTATTAAATAATCTGCATTATTTTTTTTAATATTTACAAAATTTCAGGTTAAAAACCTGAACAATTTTTACGATGAATAATTTTTTTTAAATTTATTTTGATTAAAAATGATTTAAGAATATCGAATACCCTTTCATTAAATCCTTTTTGAACATTTGTCTTTTAAATCTAATCGTCCAGGTCTATGGTAACATTTATTGGATCATAGTTTAGAAGATTCAATTTCTGATTTTTTAATTTCGAAATTTAAGTAAACATACTATAGAGAAAAATGGATAGTTTCTCGCGTTAGTAGCAATAGGGGAGAGAGGTTTAATATCTGAAATGTATCCATCGACACTTGTTCATATTTCAGAATATTCTCGCCGGTGGCATTATTGATAGGGATGGTCATCTGAGAACGATTGATCGAATGATCGATTTCACGGGATAAAAAAATATTTTTTTAAATCGATATGTAGCACTGAATCATTCAGTGAATCAATATGTAATCCTAGAAAATCGACATTCCCTTTTTTTTTGTTTTGTGGTAAAAACCATAAAATATATTATTTACAATTAGTTTATTTATACTTGATACTTTGTTATGGTAATAAAAAAATTGTAATTGATGAAATCCCTGAACTAAAAAATTCTCTGATTTTACAGAAAAAAACATAGTTTTGAATGGTATCTTTCTTGTTTTTAATAAAAAGGATTTATATTTACATTGTAAATGCAGACTTGAAAAAATGATTGAATTTTTAAAAATCTATCTCTCAAACCTCGATTTTTTTGTGAATCGATTCAACAGGTTACGATTCGAAACGATTTAAAAATCGATCTTTTTTAAAAGAATAGCCATCCCTAATTATCTCTTATTATGCGTTCAGTGTAACTTTAATTTAAACTATGTTACTTTTTATTCAGCATGTTTTTGATCTGAAAACGTTTCTTCAATTACCATCTCATGGCCGCGATAACTTAGTGGATCTGGTCACAAACACATTTCCGGTGTATCATGTGTTCGATTCATTTAACAAATGAAATTTTGACCTGAAAATATGATTTCATGGTAAAGTAGCAGAATCTTTAGTTCGATATTGAGATTTAATCGATCTCTATCAAATGATCGCCAGTAATTTCTTTAGCAAACATTTTAAAACTTTTTTTCCTATGAAATGAGCCATTTAAGTTAGTTCATTCGCTTTTGCTTAATTAAGATTAATAATTTTTGCTGTCCTGATGACCATGGTCGCCATTCGATTATCTTCATGAATTCAGGGGTAGGGTGTCTATGGCATTGATTCTCAACCATTGTGCCGCGGCACTTTTGTGTGCCACGAATTACTTTTTAAAATAATTAATAGGACTATATAAGAAAAAAATTAAAAAAATTCCGAAAACTATTTAGCGATTTTATAGAAACAATCTATGCATAAATCTGTTTAGATTATTTGACAACACCAGAGATGAAACATTTTTTTTACTTCCAAAAGTTAGGTATAAAAAATATTTTATTGGCGTAATCCATTTATGATAAAGGATACATCTGTGGGGGAATTAATTTTGAATGAAGAGGAAGAACTAATTTTGCTCTATAATAATCGAGATATAATTTCAAAACTTTCGTAAGAGTTAGTGAATTCATATTGGATTGAAATTACAGGCATTTATCCCATAATAGCTAAAAAAAGCTCTAAAATATTGTTACACTTTTTTAAATCTTGTTTATGTGAATTCATTATTTTAGGATTAATAAATATAAACAGAGAAAATCATGGACTCTTTTAATTTTAGATGGCGATATGAGAGGAGTATTATCATTTTTGCGTACAAATATAAACGAAATGATCCAAAACCATCAATCTCAAATTTCGCATTAAATGAATTCTTGTAATTGATTACTCAGTAAACATTCTGTAATTTTTTTGCGTACATATTTTATTTAAGATTGAAAATTACTATTATAAGCTATTTTACATTTTATATTATCTTTTTAAATAAAAATGTAATGTGTGTTTGTTCAAAGCCGCTAATCTCCGAAAATACAGAACCATTTCCTCTGAAATTTTTACATTACGTTACATTTGAGTCCGGACTGGTATTTATGTACTTATTATTATTTTGTACTTTCGAAATTTTTTAAAATTTAATTTTTAAGTGGTGTTCTGGTGTTCTGACGTCATATGTTTCATGTCTCTCACTAAATGCGATAATGCATACATGACACGCAATTTTTAAATATTTTTAAATATAGTTATGTTTATCGGTTGGAATGTTTTTTTCCAATTTGAATTAAATAGGATTATTTTTAGAATAAATACTTTTTTTAATTATTATTTTTCAAACAACTCAAATTTTGTTTTGTAGTTTTGGCAACATTTGCAACATTTGTCAAAATTATCACGCGATATTTACGATTTTGCTTATATATTAAGACGAATTTTCGTTGACGTGGCGTAATGGATAAGGCGTCTGACTTCGAACCAGATGATTAATGGTTAATAAACGACGTATTGTTTCTGTAATTTCAAGTTAGATTTATTTCCATTTACTAAATGAAGATTATAATTATATTTGACTTTAGTGCGCTACAGATTTTTCTGCTAAATAGTGTACATTTCTAAAAGTTCTATTATATAAACACACCTTAGGAGATCCATTTGGTGTTATTCCAAAATTGCGCCGCAAACGAGTAGCTTGCCGATTGAAATTTCAGGCTATTTTACATTTCTCAAGTAATCCTAAATTAAATCCCTGTCGAAAAATTACTTCAAATCAAAAGACGTCTTCAAATGCTGTGATATGCATTCCATAAGAAATCGTACCGTGCATGTTGGAGCACATTATTTTTCTACACTTAGCAAAGTCTTAATTTGGAAAAATTAATTGACGAGATTTTACAAGTACGTTTCTTCCTTTGTTTTAGGCAATTTTTTAAATTTTATTTGGTGTTACTATTGAAATACAATTGGAAAATTAAGATTTTCTCACATGTATTTTGTGTTTACTTGGAACTGTTTATGTGGTGATTTAATCAAAATATTGAACCTTATTTTGTTTTCAATAGCGTTTTAAGATTTAAGTTTGTTGTAATATTCTGATAGGTTTTCATCGTCCAATGTTTAACATTTTGCTTACATATTATAAACATACTTTTCGGGTAATTGTATGCTAAATTCATTTGCCTATTTAGTAATGTCAGCTCAAATCTTTTTACATCAATTAACTTGAACACACTAAGCTGATTTTTGCCATGGTAGATTTGTTCCTTAGAAAACCGTGCAAAAATGTACTAATGAAGTCCATATTACATATTTACAAAACAAAAAAAAATACCAGCCATTTAAAAATAGTTAGAGCTAGCATATTTTCATCGGCACAAGGATTCAAGTGTGTCCTAATCGCAAGGCTCTAAAATTTAATGTGGAAACAAAAGGAATGTGCTGTACCCCTGGAAAAAATAAAGTGCCTCAACTTGAAGAATCACCATAGAATTAAAAAACTTGCTTGCCAAATACAATGTGACAATCAAAGTATTTCCTATCTAACATCAGGAAATATAACTCACGTTTCAAAATGACATCGTTTGGAATAGAAATTGTAACAAATCGTGAGAGAAACTTTCAAAATAAAAGGATAAATTTATCATTAAGCTGATTAACTGCTTTTATTTACAGATAGTCAAAATAAATTCCTACAAATGTACTTTATAAGGGATGGCAAGGATGAATTGAAGTTTTTTTGCAGCATTTCTACTAGCATAAAAATTTCCATTGTTTCTGAACTGCAAAAGCTTCTTCATTGAAAAAAACCAATTTAATGCGTTTGAGTCTCCATTATGGAGGTAACAAATAATTTTAAGGTTCACAATATAAGGATAAAAATCAACTGTAATAAATTCATGTATTCCATTGACAACTGAAATCTGTTTATAAAAGTTTTGTTTATGCCTATTTATACATATTGTTTTAGAAAAAGAATCGTACTTAAGTACAAATGGTTAAAAATATTAGAAATGTGTGCTTTATCATTCCTTTTTTTAAGTGCAGTCAATTGGCTTCAGTACATAAAAGTAATGCTTTGCACAAAATCCAAGCCATCATACTCGCCTAGCAAATGCAAAGAGATGAGTAACAGGCATCAGCGAACGAGCAAACCAGACAAAGAATGCCTCAAATAGTCACTGAGCATTAATCATAACGTGCAGTCAGATTTGACGATACACGCTTCTAAACACCGCATTAGCATTTTGCAACAACAGATCAGCTTTGTTTTCAACAAAAGGAACACAGTACGCTGCGTATGACTGAAAAATGTCATCGAGAAACAGCATCAAACAAGACTTTGTGCAAATCAGTAACATGGTTCCAATTACCTTGCATTCGGTAGAACCCAGCTGAGGATTATAGTTTGAGCCAGCATATTCTCATCGGCACAATGATTGAAGTGTGTCCTAATCACAAGACTCTAAAATTTAATGGGGAAATAAAAGGAATGTGATGTACCCCTGGAAAAAATAAAGTGCCTCAACTTGAAGAATCACTAGAGAATTAAAAATCTTGCTTGCCAAATACACTGTGACAATCAAAGTATTTCCTATCTTACATCAGGAAATATAACTCACGTTTAAAAATGACATCGTTTGGAATAGAAATTGTAACAATTCGTGAGATAATCTTTCAAAATGAAAGGATAAATTTATCATAAAGATGACTACCTGTTTTTATTCACAGATAGTCAACATAAATTCCTACAAATGTACTTTATAAGGGATGGCAAGGATGAATTGAAGGGATTATGTAGCATTTCTACTAGCATGAAAATTTTCATTGTTTCTAAACTGCAAAAGCTTCTTCATTGAAAATACCAATTTAATGCTTTTGAGTCTTCATTATGGAGGTAACAAATGATTTTAGGTTCATAATATAAGGATAAAAACAAATTGTAATAAATATATATATTTCATTGACAACTGAAATATGTTTATAAAAGTTGTGTTATGCATATTTATACATATTGTTTTAGAAAAAGAATCGTACTTAAGTACAAATGGTTAAAAATATTAGAAATGTGTGCTTTATCATTCCTTTTTTTAACCGTTCTGAACCACAGCAATGCGCGTCAGGGTACAGCTAGTACATTTATGTATATCAAAGAGAAACTCTCATATATTTGAATTTCTTTGTTAGTAATACATCGATTGACAAGGTAAAGAAGAATAAAATCTAAGAACGATATTGAATGTATAAAGTTCTATTATTGATTCAAATTCTTCTATTTGACCAATTTCAGGTAGCTCAACAGTAAAGACATATGTCTACTCTGGTTTATTTCTATAGATGTAATATTAAACAAAATATTTCCATAAAATATAATTTAATTTTTCTCATTCCTTTTTTTTTCATATAACATACAAAATACTTTTTACTGTCCGATCATAAATTACATAGATTACCAATGACTTTTTCAATGTATCCATTTAATAAAATAATTTGCTGAATATGAAATTAATTTATCGTACATTTTCTCTCAAATTTAGTTAAAGATAAAATGAAATCTTTTAAATTTTTAAAATTTTGATGCTCTATTTTATCTCCTTAATTGGATTACTTCGAGATGATATATATCATTTAATTATTCAGATATAATTTTTAAAAAAAGCATTGTTTATAGCAACTGCAACTAAATGCATCGTACTAAGTTAAAATAATGTTTGTATTAAAAAACCGATTAAAATCATATTTAATCTTTTTTCTGTATTGCATAATATGAAACAATATTCAAATCATCGAAACTAAGAGATAAAGTTTATTGATGACACGATAATTTGTATAATAATTCTACATCAAGGGACAAAGATAAAAATTATGAGAATCTCTGTAGTATTTTTTCAAGTATTTGATAAGCTACACCTTTTGAATTTTAGATTCTACTAGCTACGTGGTCCGGCATTGCACGGGTTTTTTTCAATGTATAACTTTATGCCCGTTTGGAAATATCTCGGTATCAGCATTTCCTTGTGTGTGTGTGTGATTTCTGCATCAATATCATTAAAACTTTCTTTTTTCGAGATTTATTCCACCGCTTTGCTCCGTCGGATGTGTCTGTTTCCCTTCCGCTTAGCCCGGTGTTGCACGGGCTTTTTCAGAGAATATAACTTTCTAAAACGGAAATTTCCTTTTTCCTTCTCGTGAGGGTGTATGTGTGCGCGATTATTGTTATTTCTATAATGTCACTAGAATTTTTTTTCTGAAATGTCTAATATTTCTTTTCCTTAACCCAGCGGTTTCTTTTTTCTCAGTTTAGCCTGGCATTGCACGGGCTTATTCAAGTGTGCAGCTTTTTTACCATGGAAGTTTCCCCTTCCCCTCTCAGTGTCTGCACTTCCCATTGGATGTGTGATTTCTATATCAATGCCATAAAAATTCTCTTTTTTAAAGATTTTCCTCCTCTTCGACCCATTGGACGGGTCTGTTTCCCCCTTACCTCGCTTACCCCGGCGTTGCACGTGCTTTGTCTGATGATATAACTTTAACCCATAACATTTTTCATTCCTCTTCGGTCGCCATTACTTATGGGAGTGTTTGTATTTGTGTTGTGTGTGATTTCTGTATTTATGTCATTTAAATCCTCTTTTCCGAAATTTCATCGAATATCTTTTTTTGTCGAACAGGTTTCTGTTCCCTTCATTCAGCCCGGCGTAGCAGGGGCTGTTTCGAGGGTAATTTTTTTTTTTTTTTTTTTTTTTTTTTGCTTAGGGAAAATTACTTTTTATCAAATTTCTATTCTCGATTAATACACTACAAAGCTAATCCCGTTTTTTTTCACAAGAAAAGAGAAAATGAACAAATTTATTATTTTAACACGAAAATAAAAAATGTCAACAACTCTTGCCACATACAACTCAAGACTTTATTTTTCAAACTGAATATTCCATAGCCTTATCTATTTCCATCGAAAGTTCCAGAACTTTCCATAATTAAAATTACAGTTAATTTTTATAAATAAAAGCACGCTTGCGCGCGCGAGCATTAATATAAAGCACGAGAGAAATAAAGAATTACAATTTTTAACACCCTGGGATGAATGGTTAAATCATTACAATAAATAAATAATAAATATTACTGTGTGTTTGTTACATCCTCTCCCTCTGGTTCCGACGGCGTCCCAACGAGGATCCAGGAGTCTGTGGGACCTTTGGTGGACGGCCACGTTTACGAAGAGGAATAAGGGGTTTTACTTTGTCATTATTACAAGGAGTTAAAGCAGAGGTGTGGTAAACACCAAGAGGTTCCCCCGGATTATCAAGACTAGCAATCTCGTAAGATGATGGTGATCTTTGTGTTAAAATTACGTAGGCACCGTCTCTGCGTGGCATTAGTTTCGCACTTCTTCCTTAAGCAGCGTTGCTCAGCGGATGTGATGCTACATAGACATGTTCTCCAGGTTCATATGTTGGAGCAGATTTTCTCATTTTATCTGCATAAAACTTCCTACTATCCTGTTGCTCTTCAACTACCTCTTTAATATAAATGGAAAACTTATTGAATTTCTTGAGATAGGGAGTTATCTCTGGCACAAAATTATAGTTCTGGATTATGACTCGGATATCATTAACAACTTCACTTGGAGTGCGTAACTGTGTACCAAAATTCAAAAAGGCTGCCGTCTCTCCTGTCGTTTCGTATTTGGCTGTGTTTAGAGCAAAGCGGATGACGGGTAGCTTCTCTGAACAACAGTCATGCTTGTCTTGGACGAGAATCAGAAGCCGTGGTTTCAGATACCTATTCTTTCGTTGAACTGTGTTAGCTTGTGGATGGTATACAGGGATCAGGGGTTGATGGATGTTTAATAGGTAGCATATTTGTTGCATCACTGCTGACACAAAATGGGTTCAATTGTCACTGATAAGGCGATGAGGAATGCCATATACCCTAGTAGAACTTCTCCAATCAAGGTAATGGCACATTCTTTAGCTGTGGCATTGGGTAGTGCAAACAGTTCGACCCACTTGGTGGTACAATCCTCAATGATGAGGATCCATCTTTTACCATCTTTACTCTCAGTTAGGGGCCCGAAGAGATCAATGACTAAGGTTTCAAAACGTTGGGCAGGCACAGGTGTCTGTATAAGACCGGAAGGCTTCTGATTTGAAGCTTTGTATTTAATGCCGTCAGGACAGTTCTTAACAAGATACATTCTGTATGTGAGTACAGAGATAAGAAGACTATTTCCCGTGTTAATGTGGTGCTCCAAGATATTTGTTGCTTCTCCCCCTGGTTTGAAGACATTTTGGAAGGATTCCAACAGGAGGTTGTCTTTCCTTCTGGGAAGAGGTGAAACTTTCACCTTCCCCTTCTCTTAATTGGCAGGTGTTGCTGGACATCTTCTCAACTATGGACGGGGTGTCCAATTCTTCACCAAATGGATACTTGTGGGTAGGATTGTCCCAAAAGTATCAACAAGTATTCTTCACATCTAGATCCAAACCAGCAGAACTAAGGAAATTTGTTCCTAGAAGTGTTCTATTTCCCTTTGCCTTTGGGAGAATTATGAATTTGGTCGAGACTGATCTCCCCCCAATTTCTACCATTACTTGGGTTGTGAGAGCCTCACCTGTGGTCTGTTGACCATCTGCTAAGCTCATTGCTAATGTGGGTTCCTGGAAAAGGAGTTCCTTATCCTTAAATATCTGAAACATCCTTTCCCCAGCAATTGAATGTGAAGATCCTGTGTCTGCACATACACGTCCCTTTATTCCACAGAAAGTTATGTCGATTAGGGTCTGTCGAGGGCTTCTGGTATGAGCTGTGTAAACATTGATGTGATTGTTTGTTACGTCTGTTCTTTGTGAGGAGTTGAGGTTGCAGGTGGTGCACCTAGATTTTATCACTCCTTGTTTCCCACAGCCATAGTATCTGAGAGGGAATTTCTCATTTGGTTCCTGATGGGAATATTCTATTTTGAGAGGGCGTTCAGGTTTCCTGAATGATACCTGTCTTCCATCATTTACGGTTTCCCTTGCCTTCACGTGTCTCCTAGGTCCACTGGGTAGGGAACGTCGGATGTTGTCAAAAGCTTCCAGCTTACCTGCTAACATTTCTGGGAAGATAAGTTTTTCCAGATATCCAGGTAATGTTCTTTACACTCTGGAGAGTATTTCTTCTTCATTTGATCGGCAATCATCAAATTCTTCAATCCGTCAAAGGAATCAATTTTAAGCTCATTGAGCCAACCTTCAAAATATACTCGGATTTCAAAATAATAATCCTTCCACGTCCCATTTGGGCTTTTTCTGTGATGTGAAAACAGCTCTCGGAGTTTTTCTGCGGTTAATTTGAACCGTTGCAGAAGCATTCCTCGAATGTGGGAGCAATCCCTGCATTTCTCCTCAGGCTCACGGGCAATGAGGGAGATTACATCACTAGGTAGGGCACCAATGAGATAGGGTACCCATAGATCTTCATCAAGATCCAATAGCTTCATTTGCCGTTCGAATAAGGTGAGGAACATGTCCATGTTATCAACTTCAGGATTGAATGTTGGTAGCAACTTTTTAATTTCAATTTTTGTTTGGGGTAGGGTTTGTGGACCTACGACTCTTGGAGTCTCATTTTGCAGTCGTATTTTTTCAAATTCACGCAGTGTTTCCTCTTTTTGTTTGTTTTCCTCGTCTATCCTATTTGATACGATTCCCTCAAAGATACATTTCACAAATTCAGGATCTTCCTTATAAGCATCATTTGTTAAAATTTTTATCCTTAATTCAATTATTTTTAGCTCTTCCTCATTCGACTCACATTCACCTAACTCAATAGCAAGCTTAATGACATCAGCTTTTTTTTCCTTTTCCCAGAAATGACATGACTGAGAAATTTAAGAGTTGCAAATAAATAAAATAAATAACTAAGGTCCAAGCCTTATTGTTCACCAAAGATCTTACAGATATGGGAATACACTTTAAAATATGGCTAGGTTTTAAAACTTATAAATTATTATGCACTTCAAAAAACAATTAAAATAGCCAAATAAATTAATAACATATTCAAAAAACACCAACAAGGAACATTAATTCAAATAATAAAATAAAATAAAAAAAATAGGAATCATCAGTTGTAATGATACAAAAATTCAATGCAATGAAAATACTAAACAAAACTAAAATAATCAGGCATGTAATGCTACCTAAATTCAACAGGAAATCAGTAAAATATCAAACAAAATAGTAATTATTCATGTGCAATTCACAAAATATTAATCAGGAAACGTTATCTCACAAGAAAAAAATTAACATACCGCAAAATTAAGAATTATCATTGCATAAGAATACCAAAAAATCAATGAAATGAAATAATTAAATTATCCCTAACACTAGCACACTGTAGCAGGATTGCTATCACTTGTATACGAAAAATGCACAAAACACTATTGCAAAAATTTTTAACAGAAAATATATTTTCTTTTTTTCTTTTCTTCAGACAATTGAATTCAGGATGATTCACTTTGTCTCTCGATTTCCAGGGATATTCTCTTGCTTTAGAAGGATTGCGGTGGAATACCAGTAATTTTTTCCGGGACAGTAAAGTTTACAGAGCTGGTTAAATTTTCATTTTTCAGCGGCGTTTCGTCACAGCGGCGGTTTCTGCATCTACGGGGTCGTAGTTTTTAGGCCACGGGTGTGGGCACCAGTTTTAACACAAAAATAAAAAATGTCAACAACTCTTGCCACATACAACTCAAGATTTTATTTTTCAAACTAAATATTCCATCTACTTATCTTTTTCCATCGAAAGTTCCAGAACTTTCCATTATTAAAATTACAGTTAATTTTTATAAATAAAAGCACGCGAGCGCGCGCGAGCATTAATATAAAGCACGAGAGAAATAAAGAATTACAAATTTTAACACGCTGGGATAAATGGTTAAAATATTACAATAAATATATAATAAATATTAGCATTTGTTACATTATTAAATAGTTAATTTAGTAATGAATGACAGAAAAATACTTCTTTACTTTTTTTCTTAGAAAAATATTAGATCTATTTTTCTTAAATAATGAATCAAAAATTTATTACAGTTTGCTTTTGAAACGACTGCTTATTTTTGAATGCGGGGTTTTAAATTCATGGGTGAAAAAACGTATCTATCGAAATGAGGCTCTATTTTCACGAATCGCTAACTTCATGGTCCGACGTTGCACGAGTGTTTTCACGTGTATAACATTTTGCCCATGGGAGATCATCTTCCCCTCTTAGTGTCAGCGCTTACTAGTGTTTGTGTAGGATTTCTATATCAATGTCATTAAAATTATTTTTTTAAAGTTTCTTTACCCTTTTTTAACCCAAAGGACGTGTGTGCTTCACCTCCCCTTAGCCGGGGTTGTATGGGCTTTTTCCATGGGTATAAGTTTTCCGAAGTACATTTTCTCTTTTTGTCTTTCTTTCTTAGATGCCAGCACTTCTGGGTGTTTGCATGGTGATTTGAGTAATTTCTATATTTATTTCATTTAAATTCCCCTCCCCTCTCTCTCTCTCTCTCTAAATATATACATATAAATATATATATATATATATATATATATATATATATATATATATATATATATATATATATATATATATTCTGAAATTTCTTCCACTTTTTTTTCTTATCAGACAGGCCGCTTTACCCTCCGTTCAGTCCGACATTGCACGGGCTTTTCTGACACTAAAACTCTTTTTTCCCTAGGTATAATATTTTTTTTCAAGTTAGTTTCCTTCTTGATTAATAATTTACATACCTAATCAACTTTTATTCAGAAGAAAACATACGATGTACTAATTTATTATTAAATAATTAATAAAAAGGAAAACTGCTTTAAATTTTTTTTTTTAGAAAAATAATAATTTTTTTTATATCTTTTTTTGTTAAATAATGAATCAAAAAATTTTCATAGACAGTTATTGAAACGACTGCTTATTTCTAGATGCTTGATTGTTTTTAAATCCGTAGAGGTAAAATAACGTAGCTATCTTCTCTTGAACCGTTAAACGCACCGAAGGTACAAAAAAAGGGTTAGTGGTCCAACGAATCCATTATGACTATTTAAATTCCGAAAATACAATTAGTTAAAATGGTATAAGTTTAAAACATAAAAGAGTATGATTCGTATGTGTATTATTGTAACAATGCAGACAAGGTTTCGCATGTTTAGCTGAAAATCAGTTTTCGACGCCTACTTACGTCATTTTTACAAAAATAATGTTGTTACAACAACGCAGATGAAAGTTGAGTTCAATGTTTTTAATGTTTTCATTAATATATTTTTAACTAATTGTACTATTGGAATTTAAATGGTCAAAACGGCTTTATATCAGATCATTCTCTATCTTTTGGTACCGTCGGTGAATCTCTGCGTGGTGCGGTTCGGGAGACGATAGACGCACCAAATTAGATACATACATACGTATGTTTACCTACGAGTTTTAATACTGTAGATTAATGTTCCATGTTTGTCTCAAAGTGATACAATATCTAAGCTTCATGTCGTTAAATACTTGCTCACTTAGCTGAACTGAAGGACATTTACACAGATGAGCATTACAAGAAAGATCAAGCACTTGTTATTGTTCTCAAGCCCTGTGTAAATCACGTAAATATAGAACTGATTAATTTGAACTTATAAGTAACGAATCATTTAGTTATAAATATATTATTTATGTCATAGGAATAAGAAAAAGCTCTGGATTACTATAGAAAATTTTATTTATCGTAGATCTATGTAAAAATTTTAAACCTGCTGATAATGTATTTTTTAATCAAATCTAATGAGTGGAAAACTTATCAATCGTCCACTGCAGACATTGCCACTTTGGGTATATGTAATTGATACTAATTGGAAATAAGCAACGAGAAACGTTTGGGAGAACAAGTAATTCTCAAAGAAAGCAATAAACTTTAAAGTAATACTAGACTACATGAGATGATCCTTTCAATTCTGAGAATTGCTTATCCTTTCTGTGTGTATAAGTGAAACATAATGTGTATGAGTATATATGCCGCTTTTACAAACACTTAAGTAACCACAACAATTTCATTTTTCTAAGCCACAGAGTTATCATTTTGCGCTCAGAGTTTGTTATTTTTGCAGTATTTCTTTTTCATGTAAACAGTGAGCAAGGCACAAACCTTTTATAAAGAAACAGGGAAATACATTTTTTCCCAAATAGAATTCATGCTTCTTTCACATTCACGATAAATACCTTAAAGGGATAAACCGAAAATCATCGGATACATGTACTTGAATTAAGGCTCTATTGTAAGAATTTATATTTATTATTCCTCGTACACATCAATCACAAAGAACGTATTTGCGTTGTTATGTCTTGAAACATAGATTTTCTACATTGCAAGCCCTGTTTAGAGTCGTCAAAGATATGCGAAAACTTTTAGGAATAAATGGAAAAACACCTCACTGGAACATCTTAAAAGATCAAAAGTTTTAAACAATGTTTTCTGATGATTTAATATGACATGGGGGATAATTATTTCGTTTAAAATTAACATATGGGATAAAATTATATTTTCTAATATATTTAAACTACTTTTAATTTAAAAATATATATTGAGATAGCAAACATTTTGACAAACAAATTAAAAAGTGCAATATTTTTTTCGCATTTACTTAAACTCATTATTTTTATATTTGAACTATATCAGTTAATTTCATATATAAAAATGTTTAGGACAGAAAGTGTTTTATAACACTCGGTTAATAATAATAAATGTTATCAATAAGTTAGTTTGTTGTATGTATTGAAGTAAGGTTGTGATACCCCACGGGCTGTGGGTATCATCTCTTCATGATCCACGCGACTTGAGATTGTGAGGACAAAAGATTGACCACTCAAAGCTTCCATAATAAAACTAGTTTATTATTATTTCTAATAATATCAAGCAATGCAACACAAGTCTATGAGACTAATGATGAGGTGTGATATGACATAAACTGCAATTCTTAACAAATAGCGCATTAAACCTTACCACCTTTATGATAAAGTAACCACCGAATCTATATTTATGGAGGGTTCTTTACCTTTCTAGATTCCATTCTAGAATTAAAGTTTAATATTATCTATCTTACCGGTATTCCATGGCGAACAGCT